>VDFB02257337.1:0-52755 GCA_007258455.2 Sequoia sempervirens | reverse complement strand
ATAGATTAGGCCTATTGTTACAAAAATTCCTAAGAATATTTTTGTTTTCAGGAGAATCTAGGTCTCTAACATTCCAACTTACACCTTTAATGATCATTTAGGATTTTCGATAGAAGCCCCAAGATTTTGATTCTTGTATAACCTATCAAAGAATTTTGGAATTTTTTCTTTTTATTTTTCTTTGTATATTTTTTACCATTTGATTCTAGCTCTACTTGTTTCCTTGTTAATATATTCTTTGGAAGATATCTCTTCTATTTTCTCCATTTCCACATCCACCCTTAAGAACAAAAGGTTAATACAATCTAAGACAATAATTTATCTCTTAGGATTATTTTTATTCTCATAATTACTTAAGTATCCTAAATGTCCCTTGTCTAGTAGCATGTGGGGGCTTCAACTATTTTTTTCCTCTAAACTTCAAATTTGTCTTTAATTTACTCTAGAGATAACTATTGTGCATTTATGTTTAAAGGGTTTTTAGATTCAATTCTATTGCCAACTTGATCACACACACTATTTTTAATATCATCACTTTTGTCTTTTAAAAACATAATCTCTCTCAAACAATTGGTCTAATCTAGGAGGAGTCAATTCTTCATTCAACATAAGCTCCCTCTCAGATTATCCACTATTTTTCTAGGGTTTATTTTTTCCATCTCACTATTATTCTCATATTTTTTTGTCAATATTTGTGCTATTCATAGACTCATTATTATAACTTTATTTGTCATTTTTATCAACATTATTATTTTTATAATAAGATTCATTAACTAAATTTTCCTCTTTCTTGAAATATTTATCATAAAATTCTAGAATTTTAGGGAAATATTTCTTTATATGTTCATTTCTTTTGCACAGGAATTAAAAAAAGCCCTTTAATAGCTCAATTTCACACTTGAAAAAACTATCTCCAATGTGTATGTTTAAAATATTAGGAATTTCAACATCAAGAATTAGATAAATTTAAAAATCTATTATTTAAATGAGGTAATGAAACCATAGTTCTTCAATTTCTAACATATTACCCAAGGGTTTACAATTTTTAGAATTAATTTCCATAATTTTGGGGCTTAACCTCAAACCATTGAGAGAAGGAGTTAGCAACAACTTCTTCGGGTATTGAATTAGTAGACCAAAGGCTCCCTCTAAAGATAGATTACCCTAAATTATAGAATTCCTTTTTTATTTTTTATTGCATACAATGAGATTTAAAGAAAATAAAAAAACATTTTGCAAAATTCTACAAAAATAACCATAAATCCCCATTTTCTTCCCAAGATATTACTGAGCTAATCATTGAAGAATTTTCTAGAATCAAACCAAACAAAGAAGATAGTGATATTCATAAACCTATTATATTTGTTTCTTATAGCTTATAGCCCCTTGAAATTCAAAGAAATTGAGAGCACCTTAGGTAGAGGAAGTTCCTTACCATTTATCCTCCTTTGGGACCTCCATTAAGAAGTCACCATCTATTCCCATTCCATCCCCTCCAAGTTCAAACTTCCCTCCATTACCTACAATTGAGAACATAATTGACTCTAAAATGTGTCCTTCTGATCAGCCCACAACCTTTTGGTATGAAGGATTCACCTTTTTTAATGAAAAAACTTCCTTACCTTCCTTTTCTATAGATACAATTATCTCACCTTTTTTTCAATATTCTCTAAATTATTCATAATTGGAATTAAATCATCGACATCCACACCACCTCCATCTAATGCAATTGATCTAATCATAGTAAATGTTGATACAAGAGAAATTATGCCACTATATTTCTAAAAGTTTAAAATTATTGGAAATATTTGATTAACATAATCATTAATGGAAAATATATTATATTATTATAAAATTAATCAAAAACTAAAATAAAGTTTACTAAAATGATTTCTATTAGTATAGTAATATTTACATTAAATATTGGTTTTTCTTTTGGGACATCATCCCTAATAGGATCTACAAATATGTACATAAAGTTATTGGCATACATTTCTATAATAAGAATAATATAAAAAATGTTCTTAAATATCACAATTATAAAATGGATTCATTTCTACAATTATATAAATAAAATATAAAGTAAGAATAAAAAATATTAATTCAAAAGTGATTTAATAAGAATAAAACATAATAGGATTTTGCAACAAAATACTTGGTTCCTTCTCATTCCTCTACTTTCACCAAATACAAAGAATCTCTAGTTTTTAAATACAATTACCACTCCACATTATATAATGTTATTTCTACTCCACTAAACCCTAATAAATAATGCCATGTAAAATGGAATGAAGAGAAAAATCCAAGAGTAAATAAGAAAATTTATTTATTTATTTATTTTAGATTGTAGGAATCGTTTGAATAGCCATCCCCCTATAAATTGCAGTGTGCTTGGGAAAAAAATTTCATGTGATTGGTGGTGCTGGTGCGACACAAACTCCAGTACCACAGGTTTAGGGGCAGACTAGACTTTGTGACCTCTTGCCTGCAATCGGATGCTTTAGCCAATCAAACTAGGTCCCTTGCCCCAGAAAGTTTAACTTTAAAATAATTCCTATTTTTAGTAATTTTTTATCTAGACATGGATGGACTAAAAAATTATCCCATAAATCCTACACAAATAATTGAGACTTGAAATTCAAGATAAAACTCAATACTAAATTATTGAGTCTAACAATTTCTTAAAAAAGGTAAATTATAATAAATTTCCCCAAAATATGTCCAAGCAAGCTATAATTGGCTACAATGGGTTATGGTCATGTGGAGTCATCTTAGATATTTAATATATGAATTGAATTTCTTATTATACCAAAAAATTTCATTTCCAAAGGTTTTATCTCTCACATCATTCTTCTTTGGCTGAAAAACTCAACTAATGCAAGTTTTTCTAATTAAAATCCAACCATTTTCTCCTATCTAAATTTTTTCAATTATCATTATGAGAGCCAAGTGCTATAATTTTATTTTAATCCTTTCATCTATACCAAATACCCATTATAGATACCCTGTTTCATTCTCACTACATGTCTTCTTTCTTAGAACTTGTGAAATCTTTCCTCTCTTCTTTATTTGTACCTACTATTCCCAATTCAGTTCTTCTTCTTCATTATTTTTGTAATGAATTTTACATAAATTAGAAATATTAAATATTAGATAGACACCATTTTTTTTTATTTTTTATTTGGCAATTCTACCTCATAGGATTGCCATTTATTATCCTTATAATTTTGTATGGACCAATCTTCATATACTTCAACTTGTCACATGTCCTTTGGGGAATATCTCATCTCGAATATACCATGACTAAATATCCCTTTTGAAACACCTTTGACCTTATTTTTTTATCAATTACACCTTACACTTATCATTTTTGTCCTATAGCTTTATCCATACTTCAGCCTACAATTAATGTATGTTCTTTACAAATGCCTTTACATAACCACTAACCCATTCTATAATAAATATTAATTTGGAATGGTGATATTAATGTGGACCTATTTCCTAAACAATCATTGAAAAACTTAGCCTATGTCAAACCATGTCTCATTTATTGGGCTTATCTCTAATAATTCATCTTAATAAGTCTCCCAAAATATTATTTTCTAACTTATTCTAATTGTAGATACTAAAAATTGTCCTTGGCTTGTGACTCTTAATTTCTTCATAATTCTTTCATCTTCATTCTTCATAATTAAATAATTTTAATTATTTAATTATTTCCTAAAGTCATATGTCCTCTATTAATTAAATAATCTTAATTATTTAATTAATTAATTCTTATCTTTATTCTTCTTCGATTAATTAAATAAATGTTATTTAATTACGTCACTAATTAAACCTATCTTCTTTCTAAAATTAAATAAATGTTTATTTATTTAATTCCTATGTCACTTTCCACTATAATTAAATAATTATTTTAATTATTTAATTATTCGTTAGCCTTTTCTCTTCTTAATTAAATAAATTTAATTTATTTAATTTAATCCAATATCTTGAATTTTGAATTAAAATCATTATTTAATTCAAAATGATGATTCATTCAAATCTTTTATGATTAAGGTAATGTCTTTTACATTTGGTGTTGGTTATTGGTCACTCATGTGGGATGAAGCTTTGATTTTCTCTGGCTTGTATGCGGCTTGCGTTACGATGCGATCTTGTCATATTTTGTCAAGTCATGTCATGCGTGGCATTTGGCGCTCGCGGTTGGTTGTCTTTGGTTTGATGTTGCCGTCGATAACATCGCTGCTCCGGTTGTGATGGCAATGCGCGTGGCAGTGTACGGTTGGGTTGGTTAACCGGTATTGGCCTGTCGTTCAAGAGATGCGATAGGAATGTCGTGGAACAATTTGATGGCCCGGGAGATGTGGGCCAAAAATCTGGAAACCGACATCTTACTATTTCCATACCACCAAGCCCATCCATATATTCCATAATAATATTACTATTACTAATATCGTAAACAATACATGCACCATCATCGAGAACAAGTATTATACTACAACAAAATGGAGAAGTACAATGCAGGTTAATCATGGAGTGCACGAAGACTTTTTGGTGAGATTGTTCTTTGGTTTATGCTTTTTACTCCTTTGTGCTTCATTGTTAGCTAGGGTTTAGTTTGTTTACGTTTTGTATTGCTAACCTGGAATTTTCCCTTGCTACATTTGGTGAACCCGACGCGAACAACATTATTTGGTGCCCATCATTTTGATCTTTAAAATCTCTTTCACTTGACTCTGATTTTATTTTGATCTTTTTCCTTTAGGGAAAAACTTGTAGGTTCTTCGCATGGCTTGAGTACCAACGTCAACCGTTTCAAAATATTCTAGGCGTGTACTCCATATTTAGAGAAGTGTTTATTTGGATGTATTCAATATTTTGAAGAGTTATTTGTTTGTCTTTTTTGAAACAAAGATTTTGTGGCATATGCATGTTTCCATTACATCAACTGACATCTAGAGTGCATTCCCTTTCTCATCACGTTCCCTGAATTTACCTTGGTCTTCACGGGTCTTTCTATACATCAGAAGGATGAGTAGGATATGGAAAATCCTTTACCAATATTATCTCTCAGAACATAAGAAATCGGTAGAATAACCACCCATTGTCCTTCCCTCGACACACCTCTATGTACCTTTGCTTCACCTACATATTGTCTGTTCGCAAGGAACTCTCTCTCCATACTTTTTCTCCCACCTCTTCACCTCGGCTGATGTCAAACTCATGTAACTGGCATTTTTGACTAAGGGGATAGTTTGAAATTATTATCATTTTCTCACTTCCCACGCTTGGTTGGTCTGCCTTGTTCACCCATTGCCACAATAGCTCATGCTTGCGTCATAGTTAGTGGAGCCAATTCAGCTTCCCGTACAACTGCATCCAAATTTTTTGCATGCATATGAATATGACAACAATTTTAGTTTGAAAAGAAAAAAATAATACAATTATCATCATAAAAATCTGGCTTTTGCAAATCAACTTATTTATTGCATAAAAATGTATGTAGTGACGATTTACTTTGATATTTGTCTCTGTTAGTGATCCGCAATGTAATGCCCCACCATGCAACCCCAAAGGAAACTAATACATCTCACATTTATGGCAATTTTTTTTTTTAAAGTAACTAACATGCAACATGATATTAACAATCAACACTTGAAATGTAACTATACATGTACAACATATAACAAAGACCCTTGGGGTTACATGACTGCATTACAAATCGAATCAACATCATTACATCACATGAAAGATAAGTATACTCTAGGACCATAAGATAACATGAACATGGACAATACATAATAACATGAACATACATTATTACAATGTTGCTTCCCAACATGATCTGGGAAGAGTACAACAAGGATGAATACATCTGGAACGTATAAATACAAAGTTCCATATCAAGATCCAATACTGGTACATCTCTAGTGTCACTGCAGCTGGTACATCTCTCCACAACTCAATCAACGGCTGGGGACCCAATGGGGTGCATAGCACGTTCCACCCGACCATGTGGACCCAAAGGCCCACCCCCCGTGCTAGGAGAAGAAGAGAAGGACCTCAATGAATACCATCAAACGAAACAAGGATTACAAGACTTCACAACACGAACAACAATAACACAAGATAACATTCATCACAAGAAATAACCAATCGAAAACAACATAACCAAGCATCAACAAACAAATGACAACATCCGCTTCTAGAGGCTCAAGAACAACAAGAGGGGAACAAAAACATACAAGGTTGTTAAAGGGTGGAGTGTCATCGCATAGGTAGTCATAGGATAACCTGGCGTAACCTTCCTAGGCTGCCAACCCCCATCCTGGGTTATCTTGGTAGCCTCTACTGGCCGCTAGACCCCCATGCTCACTATGCGGGATCAACATACCTTGCAAAATTACTATGCAGAGGCAAGACAATTGATCTTGCCATTCCAGACCTTCCCACTCATCCCAAGCCTAAATGAGTACTTGGGCCCATAAGTGAGGCTACATTATTTGAATTAATGTGTGAATCTACCCAAACCCCTTAATTATTAATTAAATTATCACTTGATTAAACTCATAATGGGTTGTCCTGGACTAGCCACTTTGGGCGCCGACCCCCACTGAGAGCCACTCCCCCAACTAACAACAAAATCTCAAAATCACAAACGACAAGCCAACTTGTACAAGATACCAAAACCAACAAAATAACTGCATCAAGTGAGACATGCACCATCTCATGCTAGAACTTCAGAGTGACGAAAACCACATCCAAGTGCAAGGATCAAACCCACATAAACACAATCCAAGTGCAAAGGTCATCCATCATCAAATAACAAAACCACGAAAACACCCACTTACAGGTGAAACAACATAAAACTCAAATAAACCCTTCGGGCTTGATATGGGTTATCCAAGGTAGATCCTCCTAGGTCGCCGACCCCCATACCAACTCTTACAGGTAGAAACCATATCCCATTTCACTTCTAGAAGACTCTCAATAAGCTAACACAAGGGTTCCCATCAAAGAAATGACAACAATAACAAATCTCAAAGGACTATTTTCAATCCACAATAATCGAGTCAACAAGTATAAGATAAAGAGTGGCAACATCCCAACCATAAAGTCAAAATCCTCTCATTAACCCTTAGGCACAAAAAGCTCACTTCATGAAACAAGAACCACAATCATCACCATGCCTCAAACAACCATTATAATAATCAAAATCATCTCAATATCGACAACCGTGACATCAATAGCAAAGTCCACCAATTCATAACTCAATAATAGCACATGAACGAATACTCAAAACAACTGCAAATTTAAATGAAAATGACACTCATTATCCAATCAAGTAACCGTAACTATGGGAGGCATTCTCAATCTTTTTCAAATGACTAACTACAAATAAACCAATTTTACTATCATAACCAATACATTTCCCAATTTCAACATAGGCCTATCCACATTATTAACTTTTAAATATTAAAAAAATAACACATAACTATAAGTATCTATATATATTTCCTTATATGAAATTTTCATTTATTTACCCTTTCAGAATTACTCATTTAACTCAAAATAGATAAATAGACCTATTTTCTCTTAATGAAAAGCTATAGAAAAAAAAAGCACACATTTAATATCAACAAAAGAAATGCTTTCTTTTTAAAAATCTAATGTCACTAAATACCTATTTATTTAATTCTTTTAAAGTTAAGACTATTTCCCACACCATAGAAAAGTAGCTTCACTATTAAAAGAAACCCAAATGAAATTATTTAATTAAGAAAAGCCTTCATAGGAATTATACGTGGCCTCTAAAAGAAAGCTCTTACTATGCTAAATTTACCATAACTTTTGGATTACTTATAACATTACAACGAATAGATCATATGAGAAAGAGTTTATCCTTGAGAAACTTTTGGTCCTTTGTCAATTTGGATATGTCAGGGATGGAGTGACTATAAAAAATGTTGAAGGAACATGTGGATATGTCGGAAACTGTCATTAGGTTGTGATTAATTTTTGTTTTTAATTTAATTTAATTTATTTGATCTTAGATTAATTTAGTTCAGATTAAGTTTAATTTTAATTCGATTTCTAGATTTTTAATTAGCTTTAATTATATTTCTATATTTTTAATCAACTTTAATTAGATTTTTTTAGATTTTTAATTAACTTTAATTAGATTTCTAGATTTTTAATTAGTTTTAATTAGATTTTTTTTAGATTTTTAATTAGATTTCTAGATTTTTAATTAGCTTTAATTAGATTTTTTTTATTAACTTTAATTAGATTCTTGGATTTTAAATTAGTTTTTAGTTAGATTTTTAATTAACTTTAATTAGATTCTTGGATTTTAAATTAGTTTTTAGTTAGATTTTTAATTAACTTTAATTAGATTCTTAGATTTTAAATTAGCTTTTAATTAGATTGTTAATTTAAGGTTTCTAATTTAATTTAGATTTTTAAGTTAATTTAGATTTAGATTAATTTAGGATTAGATTAAATTTTCTTATTAACTTTTAGATTGTCTTTTTATTTTTTAGTTTCATTTTAATTTTAAGGATAACTTAGTTAAGTTGGTTTCTTTTGTAGGTTCACATGCCAGGGAATTGAAAACAAAAAAAATATAAAACTCTCATTTGTCGAAGACTTAAATTTGAAATTACTAATGGAATGTAATGCAGGATGTTTGTCGAAGACTTGATTTTGAAACTGATTGTCTGTATAGCTTAGAACACATTTTGTTTGGTGCCTAAAATGAACAACTGCTTGTTGTGTTTGGTGCTTTTGCATGCTTCTATTTAGGTTAGATCCCAATTTAATAACAAAAGTATCCTCTCCCCTTATGCACTTGTGCGATCCTGGGTGCAAGAGAAATTGTTATTATCTTTAGAGGGCCTGCCTTGGTGGAAAAAAATACTCGCCCTAAGGGAACGGCCCAAGTGGTAACGGGCTAAAGCCAAGTCCTTTTGAACCGCTATAGAAATTTATTATACGTAAACCCTTGTTCTAAGGGTTGGGAGACCTTCTGAGGGAGTTTATCATAGTTACCCCTGAACCGAAAGCCCTTACTAAACACCTTTTGTTTGTAGAAGCCTAACCATTCGACCATTGCTTGGTATAGTGATGGGTACAGTATCATGCCTAAAGATACTCATTACTGACTCCCTTGAGTAGAGAGAAAATTATGGGAAGTGACTACTCGAGAATTCGAAGTTGGTGTGCCTGTAGAAGTGAGTGCCATGGATGGGAGCTAGTGCTACCAAACTTCTAAGCTATATGTTCTCAAGAAGGAGAAGTGTTCAAAACTAATCCGGGGTATTTCAGTGAGCTATACCAAGTATACACACCTTTCCTACTAGGATTTGTGCTTGTTTTCAAATATTTGTATCAAACAACCCAAGACAAGAAACAAGTGTATTCAAACTATCTTCTGTTTTTCCAAAATTTGATCAAATTCAAACAAAAGGACACAAACTAACACCTCTGCAATTTGCAAAATCACAATTATATTGTGACACATTTTCAAACCTTGTCAAAAATTATAGAAAAACCAGACTTTATTCACTGTGAACCACAAATGCTACTATGAAATGCAATCGATTGTCAAACAATGCAATTGCTTATAAACAACACATCTACCAAATCTGGAAAGCAACTGCTATCAAATAGTGCATTTGTTAAATTTGAAACATAATTGACAACCCTGAATCACAATTGCTTGTCACTCTAGAAAACAAATTTTACTGTCACAATTTGAGGTCAAAAATTCAAAATCTATTTTTAATTACTTTTTACAATCGTCTTTGTACAAAAACCAAAAAGATTTGCTCAAATTTCCCACCATTGCACCTTTTAGTGGTCACTTAGTCATAACAATAGGCATACCATTTGCAAAATTTAGTTGCATTTAGGATTCCCCATCACCTTTAGATTAATCAAACTATTAGGGTTGCCACTCTTTGTAGATTATTCTGGACAGGCTGAACATCCTTTCCATTCTTTGAAAACCCCAGTCAAGAATTGTCATTGGACCAAGTCACTTGTCACACTTGTTGTCTTTATCATTTTGGTGAGTCTTTTCTAGATCTAGTTTGGGAACCCACTTTGTCTCTTGGTCATTTCACTTGGTCTCACAAAGGTCCTTTGACAATTCAAAATTGAAGCATTGGCTAAGCTTTGGATGGTTAGTAACCTCTTCTCAAATCTCCCAAAGTTGATTACCTTTTAGAGTTTTCCTACACCTTTCATTTAGAACATCTCATAGCATACTTAGACTTTGCCATAACATATCAAAACTCTCTTATTTTAGACATTTATCATTGGTCACCTGTATCAGATATTTCTGAGATCATCATTATACATTCCCTCAGGACTTATTATCATCATCACTTTGCATTAACAATTTTACTAGATATCCAATCCAACCTTCATTATTCACATTGCATTTCTAGGATATTCTTCATTTTCCAAGACCAAAACAGAAGTTGCATTAAAAGTACTACCCTTCACATCTCCAGCATCCAAAAATAGGACTAGGTCTAAGGTCATTTCATCCATATAGACATAATTCCCATATCATTTGTATTTCCTTGATAAAAATTATATGGTTGGAAATCAGGCCAAAAGGAAACAAAAGAAATGGAATATGGTTGACCTGCTGCAAGAGGGACAATCCATTTGCAGTCCCCTACAAGGACATCAATTCACAAATCCCTATTGGAAAATTTTGTCACTAGATCATATGATCGTTAGCTTTAGTTGAAGACTTAGAGGTTGTTGCTCAAGACCAAAATTTTCCTCTTTAGACAGCGCTTCGGCATGTTATCCTAATGATATTTAGTAAATTATTAAAGGTGCCACATTCTCGGATTTGATATCCATACATTTGGTAAACTTCATTCAAATGGAAACAACACAACCACTTTTGTGTATTCCATCTCAAGTAACAAACCATACCATTTGGAGGATCTACCAAAGCACGAAGCAAAGAATAGGCACACATCACCCTTTCGCAGATGAAGCATGACACAAGGCCTTAAATTTACCATAGGGGCATCACCATCAAATCCCTTTGGCACCAATAATGCAAGCAAAAGGCCCAAAGTTAACATAAGCACGAAAAATACCACATCAAACATCAACACCACTAGTGCCATACCATAACAGGAAACATACCTTTCATGCAATTTGGAAACCAACCCAATCCTTTGCATAACATCCACATTCCCAACCAGCCAACATCAAACCAAAACCCATCATCTCATATTCCAAACCAAAACCCATTCTCTCATACTCCAAACCAAAATCCATCCTACACTCATACACTAAACCAAAATCCATCACCTAACGTTGGATTCCAAAACACTTACATAGACCCCAACAATACAACCAACACATCATTGACACAAGTGGATGTTTTGCAAACACAAATGCAAGCCCTTCAACAAAAAATGGACAACATGACAATGTATAGCAAAAAGACCTATTCAACAAAAGACTTATGTCCATTTCCGTTTGAATTTTTTTTACACATGCCACCCTTCTCGCAGGGATATGTCATACCAAACTTGCCTAAGTATAATGGGAAGCGTAATCCTCTTGATCACATAAGAGAATTTTCCACAATGTGTATAGATGTAGCATATGACTCCACATATCTCATGACACTTTTTCCTCGAAGCCTTATTGGAATAGCACTTGAATGGTTTTCTCAACTTCCATATGGCATAAGATCATGGGGTGAACTTGCTGAAAAATTTGTTGAACATTTCACCTTTAATATTGACAATGAAATCACAATAGCCACATTATGTCATACTACACAAGATGAAGGAGAGAACTTTATCACCTTCTTCCAAAGATGGAGGAGTCTAGCTAGTCGATGCCCTGTTGAAATACCCAAAAAGCAAAAGGTCACCATATTCCTAGAGAACCTTAATCCAAAATTGAGAAGTGACCTAAGAGTACATTGTTGCACCTCCTTTGTTGAACTAGTAGAAAAGGGTATCATACTTGAAAAGGCTCTCATTGAAAAAGGTGAAATTAAAATGCCAAATAAAAATCCAAATGTCCAAAGTGCCCCTAATGACAAGAACAAGTATTGGTCCCGAAACAAGAATGTAACTAATGATGGCATTGTCGATGCTAAAACTATACACATAGGATCACTCATTGCACTTAGAGGACACAGCCCCTCTAACAACACACCAAGAAATGCTGATCAAATTGCTAATGCTGTCCAAAACACACAACAACCAAGAACACAAAGGAGGTTCCCTAAACACGAATACACCCCCTAGGGGAACCAATTGAACCAATCTTTAAACAAATGATGCAACACAACCTCATACAACTTCTTGAGCCAAAACAATATGATCTTGGACAATTTAAACCCTCTTGGTGGGATGACAACACTTTTTGTGATTTCCACTGAACTAAGGGACACAGTCTATCACAATGTCGACAGTTGAAAAACAATATATAGGATCTTGTGGAAAATGAAACTATTGAAGTTAATGGATAGAAACAACCATCCTCAAACAATGATCACAAAGTCTTTTCTGATCCTCTACATGACCATGGGAAAGGAAAAGCCTCCAGTTCGGGAAATAAGACCAATAATAGTTTGGCTAATTACGCTAATGTCAAATATGATTATAACCATAGTACCATCATAAACCACATTCGAGCTGCCGATGAACATATCAACACCATTACCATAAATAAACCTCTTGAATGTGCTATCAACACTCGCTGAACTAAGGTAACCATTCAAGGTCCTTCGCCACAACAACAACAATAGTCCTCCAAGCCCCAATACAATGTACTTGACCAGTTGGGGAAGACCCCAACACAAATTTCTATCTTGGAGCTATTACGTATATCACCCGAGCATCGAGCTGTCCTAGACAAAGCTTTGCAAGGCATGACCATCCCCATGGATCTTGATGTCAATAATTTTCAAGAGATGGTAGGATACCTAACCAATTCCCATCATGCAACTTTTTTTGAACAAGATTACTCAACTAGTAAGACATACCACAATGACCCGTTACACCTCGAAGTCCTTATGAAAGCAAAAGTTAGACGAGTCTTGGTAGACGAAGGAGCAGGGTTGAACATTTGCACCTTGAAATTGGTTAAGGCATTAGGCTTCTCGGAAGCATGTGTAGACACTACCAAGAACATTGTCATTAAAGCATATGATGATGAAGAAAGGTCATTTGAAGGAGTCAACAATTCCCATTAGAATTGGTCCTGCAGTTATGGATACAACTTTCCAAGTCTTGGATCTCGACCTCCCATATAATCTTCTACTAGGCAGACCATGGATACATGCCTTGAAGGTTGTCCCATCCACCTACCATCAATGCCTTAAATTCCCATACAATGGCACCAAGATCACAATAGTTGGTGATCCTGATCCTTTCCAATATTGCACTAACCTACGAGGAATACGCCAATGACAGGTGCCTATCAATTAAGAGGATTCATCATCCACCTCATCATCTCACTACATTGATCCATCTTCATTGACCAAATCACCCACTCCATTTACCGCACCATCAAACCCCAAGATCCAAGTCCATGACATGGGATGTGGAGAATATCGTATGGATAATTTACCAATGAACGACAATGCTAATGCTATTGAGAAAGATCAAAATTATGATAATGATGTCAAGACAAATACAAAAGGAATGCAAAAATATGGTTGTGTTTGGATTGAAACCTTTTGGGACCCTAATGATACATCAACCTTTTCCCTATCTGCTTCCGCTCAAACTTTTCATATACATGACAACCCCATGTTTGGCCAAGATATCTATGATAATCCACTCTTTGATCATGACCCCGCTAAGGATATCCAATCATCATCCTTCCATCCCATCTACCCTAGGCTAGGATATTCATCTTCTACTATCGCCTCTACTAAGCCACCTTTCCAATTCGTTAAGGATGTACAAGATTCCTTTGACGTTAGCAGTATTGAAAAGGATAGTCCCAAAGACTCCATTGATGACATCGCCACTCCTGCTCATCCACTAAACATTCCTGTCACTTTGCCTACTTCCTCTATCTCACTCATGTCCATTCACATCATAGATATGGATCAACAAGTCGTAGCTCAAGAAAAGAATAAAGGAAAAGCTCTGATGAATGAGCTATCTTTAAAAGGAGATCAAAAATCAAAAGCTATAATGCAAATAAAAGAAGATCAAGAAAAGTCCTCTAGACAAAATAAAAAGCTATTGGACAAATCAAAAAGAAAATAAGATCAAGACAAGTCCCCTAGCCAAACTAAAAAGCTATCAGACAAATAAAAAATAAAAGTCAAAAGTGAAAGTGAGCAAAATTTGATGTCCAAGTATGCATCTCCATCAAAAATTACTGGGGGCATCTATCAAGGGAAAAAATAAAGAAAAGAGCTTGTTGATCCAAGGTCTCCATCCATGTCACTCTCACTCATACCATATATTCCATTCCACCCATCCATGTACACATATCTAACATATCATTCCACCTCCATTGGCGATGTCTTTCAATGTGTCTTTGACGATGACCCCTTCACGTACTTTAACTTGTTGGTCCCCCAAGCTCCTTTTTGATTTAAGCCTAATGGCCCATGTAGTGTGCACATTAGGGATCATACCATGGCCTCTTTCACTCACCATCTATCTATTCTTCATATATTTGCATTTCAACACTCACCTCATCCTTGATCAGAAAGTCTTTCGGTCCAAATGCAGTCATCTCAGTTATAGATTGTATTGTTTGGGGTAAGTCATAGGAGCCCAGCAGACATGATTCTGTTATTAGCTTCCAAGAGCCTTGTCTAATCATGAAAATACAAAACAAAAAATCGTTACCTAGATAGAAAACCAAAATGGTAGGTCTTGGTAACACTAATTTTTTGAAAATCACAAAGGAATTGAGAGCTGAATCATCTAATAGTGAAAACCAATGGCTTTTTGATAGTGTACCATGTAGGAAAACCTCGCAAATAGGTGCCGCTTTCCCACTTAAGTTCCTTTGTTCACCATTATCATTCTATAAATCTGAATTCCCCTTTCATACTTCCACCTCATTGCCTTTTCCCATCCATGCACCTTATCATTTATCCTCTTCATATCACTCATAATAAATGGTTGTCCTTTCCATAACTTGGAACAATTGACATCAAGCACACTTCGCATTCCCAATTCCATTCTATTCCTAATAAATTGGTCTTATATCCAACTGGGGGCAAGCACTTGACCTAATGCCATTTGATCTTGCTACATCATATTCAAAGGATGTAAACAATTAAAAATTCATAAAAATAAAAAAAATGTCCTAAAAAAGTCCATAAAAATCATAAAATGTCCTAAAAAAATCACAAAATGTCATGAAAAAAAATCCAAAAAAAAGCACAAAATGTCCTACAAAAATCCAAAAACATCACAAAATTTCTTGAAAAAAATCCAAAAACATCATAAAACCTCAAAGAGACAAAAAAAAATCAGAACATGTCAAAAACCCAAAAACATCCAAATAATTTTCAAAGCCCCAAAAATGAAGTCAGAATTAGTCGTGTTAGTCAATCTTTGTCATGTTGAACTACGTTGCCTTTGCGACTGGAGGTAAGCAAGGCCATTTGTTGATGTGCCCTTGAGGTGTTAGGTTCGTTCTTTTAGGTTTTTCAAAATAAAATCATGACTTAGTCCTTTGTCAATAAAACAAAGTCAAGGGTCATGTCAAACTACGAGGTCTCTGTGCATTGCTACGTAGGCAAGGCCATCTGTTGATGAGCCCCCAAGGCCCCCTAGGTTAGTCCTTTAGGGTTCATCACATCAGTCAAATAAATCAGACATCGTCTTCAAACACACAAACAGTCATCAAAACATCAAGGCAAGTCACACATCAACAAGACAAATGAGCCAACAAGGTCATCAAGCCAAATCAAACAAATTGTCAAAATAGTCAAACCCTCAAAACAATCATTCTATGTCTTATACAAGATGTGTCCTTCCTAAAACTAGACATTATCATTCAATCAAACCTCGTCATTTTCCTTAGACAGGTGGTCACATGATCAAAACTAGATTGAACATCTTATACGATACGTGTCTTTCCTGAAATAAGGCTTTATCAAACAACCAACCCGTCAATCCTCTAGTCACTTAAAACATCAAACAAATCAAATATTGGAAAACACTCTTACTGGCTGTTGACATTATGGCTTATTTATCTTATCTTTCCTTTTGGTTTTTTCTTTGAGTTAGGTTACTAGCTTCCTCGAGGATGTCCCAAGAAGGATTTAGAGGAGCGATGATGTCTCATGACTCATTTTTTTCTTTGATTGCTGTTTGCGGATTGTCTTGGAAAAAAGACTGGGGAAACTTTTCCCTTAGTATGAGTTAGGACATTCCTTGTCTGCGACTGTCTAGTTTTCGCAAGTGGATGACCTTGCACACCTTGGTTTATCTCATATCATGGTGTTTGTTATCCATTTGTATCATTTTAATGCCCAATGATGATTAATGCAAGGACTATTATGTTTTATGGAAAAATATTGAAGTCAGTCTAATATACTAACATCCATGTCTTCCATGCTAACATCCATGTCTTCTATGTTAACATTCATCTTTTCCGCTAAAATATTTCTTCTATTCTGCATCTTCATCATCCTTATCTATTTTCCCCTATTCTCTTGTCCTTCATCTTCTAGTCCTCTCATCAATTTCGAGAGCACACTCATGTTCTTTTAACCCGCTTGTCCTCTCGAGGGGGCATACCACTACCTCCTCATCCTTCCTCATTCTACTTTCACTGGGGCATATCTTTTTCTTTGACACTACGCGATAAACTACATTGTATCAAAGAGGGGAAAAATGTAGACACTAAAATTGTCCTAGGCCTACAACTCTTAATTTCTTCATAATTCTTTCATCTTCATTCTTCATAATTAAATAATTTTAATTATTTAATTATTTCCTAAAGTCATATGTCCTCTATTAATTAAATAATCACAATTAATTAATTAATTCTTATCTTTATTCTTCTTTGATTAATTAAATAAATGTTATTTAATTACGTCACTAATTAAATGTATCTTCTTTCTAAAATTAAATAAATTTTTATTTATTTAATTCCTATGTCACTTTCCACTATAATTAAATAATTATTTTAATTATTTAATTATTCGTTAGCCTTTTCTCTCTTTAATTAAATAAATTTTATTTATTTAATTTAATCAAATATCTTGAATTTTGAATTAAAATCATTATTTAATTCAAAATGATGATTCTTCCTTATCGCAATCTTCTATAATTAAATAATATCTTTATTATTTAATTAGTTATTGGTCACTTAGATGAGATAAGATTTGATTTTCTCCAACATATCACTTTTTTCTGTGTCAATCTTATCCTCTTCATCAAAATCCTTATCCATCCATGTCTTGACTAACCTCCGCCGTTGATTAAATTATCTTTAATTTAATCTTCACCATTCAATCTTTATCACTTGCTTTAATTTAGCCCTAATCTTATCTCATGCCTCGTATTTTTAGTCTTGACCATTGATTAATTGTCTTTCAATCTTAGCCTGTCATTCGAAATCGGCTTGCCTATAAAAGGGCTCTATCGTTGTCATTTCTTCATCTTAGAAATCTTGGAAGCGTTAGAAATCTTAGACATCTTTTGTTATTTTTCCATCTTGCCTTAGTACATCCATAACCATTCAAAAATCTTCAATATTTTTCTATTGCTATTGTCTTTAGGCCATATTTGCATGCTTAAGTAAAATATGAGGGCAATTATTATACTACAACAAAATGGAGAAGTGCAATGAAGGTTAATCATGGAGTTCATGGAGACTTTTTTGTGAGATTGTTCTTTGGTTTATGCATTTTACTCCTTTGTGCTTCATTGTTAGCTAGGGTTTAGTTTGTTTACGTTTTGTATTGCTAACCTAGAATATTCCCTTGCTACACTAACCATCTATTTGAGGATTGTATGCACTACTAGATCATACTTTAGTCTATAAAATATTCCATAGAGTCCTAAAAAATGACTAATAAACCTTGTAACTCTATTTTATGTAATAGAATTTGGAACACCTTACAATCTAATAACTCTTTTGAAAAAAGCCCCCTCCTAGGAATGTGTATTTGCTTGTTGGCTAGGGAGAAGTTGTTGTTGGAGGTAATGAGGAGGGTTTGCAGGATAATAATCTGGGTAGGAAGGACAAGGATAAGCCGTGGAGGTCATCCAAACACATTTCCAAGTTGAAAGACTAGGCTTCGAAATGTCCAACAAAGGGCCCCAAAATGTTAGGTGGGGGGAAGGATTTTGGTGAAAAAGTGATGGAAATTGATGACTCCTCGACTCAGGACATGCCCAATATGGAGCTAGGAGAAGAGAATAAGGGACAAGATGAGGAGGATACTGTGAAGAAGAGTTTTAAGTTAGAACTTCTAAAGGTAAATCCCCTTTCTGAGGACTTTTCTTATCTAGATGATGATTCTACCTCAATGTTCGAGTTGTTGGAAATGGCTAGGGCTGGGGTCACTGGTACTTTTAAGTTAGCTAAATGGACTCTCCAGGAGTTTAATAAGGTTAACATTAAAATAAGGGGTTTGAAGGAGAACATGAGGAATGTTCCAAAGGGCTTGGTGTCAGACATTCAGATCGACAAAATTGTGGACCTTGAGGGTTCTTTCAATGATTTCAAATTTTTGTGTGAAGAATGATTGGTTGGTTTAGAAGCCAAGGTATTGGGAATGAATGAGGACATAAAGAAGATTCTTCATGTGTGTCACATTTCAGTGAAGAATAGTGCAGACTCTCTACAATTCCTGTTCAAAAAGATAAGTGAGCTCAGGGAGGACCAAGTGTATTTTTCTGAGCTATTGGAGAAAGAGCAGTCGACCAAAGGAAAAGGTAAAAAAGGTACAAAAGATGATGGAAAAAGCCCTACTGTTAGAAGGTCTTCTGAGTGGAAAAAGTCCTTTGAGGCTAAGAAGAAGGAGCTGTTGGACATGATTGAAATGCACAAAAGCCAAGAGCTTGAGGTGGCTAACACCTTGAGCAGTATGAATCAATGTTCGACTCTCTTTTTGTTTGCTATCTGTTTCCTGCTGGGTCTCGGTTTATTTCCTGTTGTTTTGCTGTTTTGTTGCTGATGGGTGTTGTTGTTAGCTTACTATTTTATCTTTCGTACAACACCCTTTTTTGTCTTGTTTTTTGGTTCTTGGTTTGCTGTTGGTACCTTAATGGAGTAGTATTTAACATCATTTTGTATCTCAAGTTGTAAAGGGTTTTGGGTCCCTTCAAAACCTGTTTTTCCCGTATAATTAAAACTTTTTTGAAAAAATGATTTTCTATTTTAGCAGCACCATTAGTTTTTTGAATGTAATAATTTAAACTATTTTTGAAAATCTATCAACAAAAATAATAAATGAATCATTGTATTTGTGTTTGTATGGAATCCCCAATAAAAAATCCATACTCAAATCTATCCATGGTTTATTTGATATTGGGAATGACATGTACAACCCTATGTTTTATCCATGACCTTTGGCTACATGATATATGGACTATATCTTGATACATACCTTGCTACATATTTCCTCATATTTATCCAAAAATATTTCTTCTCTAGCAAAGTAATTGTCTTATTTATCTAAAATTATCCATCCAAACCAACATTATGAATTCTCATAATATTGTATCTCATAGACCCAACTACAATATAGCATCATTTTCCTTTGAAGAGTAACAATCATGCATAAAATAATCATCATTTATGGTATCATACCCACCTACTAAAGGATTATCACCTTTTTAAACAACATTTATAAAATATGGATTAGAGTTATACAAGTTTTTGATACTCTCAAACCCAACAAATAACTCACCATGGCATTCAATAATATCACACATGAGCATTGAATGCATCAAAAACTCATTTTTCCCCAATTTATATTTCAAAATAAAATCATATCCCTAAAAAAGGGAAAACCACTTTGCAATATCTACTATTTAATTTTTTTTGGGTGTTCAAATACCTTAGGGCCCCATGATTTATAAATTGGATAAATTCATTAGGAACTAAGTAATTCTTCCAATGCCTTAGTGTTTATACAACAACATAAAATTTAACATCATAATTCAAGTACTTCTTCCTCACCTCACTCAATTTATCAATATAAAATGCTATTGGGATTCGTTCTTGGATTAATATTAATCCAACTCTCACATGTGAAGAATTACAATCCACTTCAAACACCTTTCTAAAATATGGTAATACTAAAATAGGTTCTTATGTCACCTTATTCAATAATTGGAAACATTCTATTGTTTCCATTGCCCACACAAATTCTTTAACCCTCATGCAATTTATTGTTTATGTAATAATAGTACTAAAATTATTAATGAAATTCCTATAAAAAGGTCACTAAGCCATGAAAAATTCTCACCACTGATATGTTCCTTAGGGTAGGTCACTCAAAAATTACTTTTACCTTTTCTTCATCTATTCTTACTCCTTCCTCTAAAATGACAAATATAAAGAATACAAAACTCTTTTACATAAATGTATATTTATTTAAATTTTCACAAAGAACTTAATTCCTCAATAGTTCTAATACCATTCACAAATTAATTGTGTTCTTATTTACTCCTATTGAATACCAAAATATCATCAAAATAAACTACCACAAACTTAGAAATATAATGTCACAACACTTTGTTCACCATCCTCATAAATGTGTTAGATTCATTGGACAATCCAAATGCAATCACCAACCACTCATCTAAGTCATCCCTAGTCTTGAATGTTATTTTGAACTCATCACCTACTTGAATCCAAATTTGACAATATCCACTTCATAGGTCGATCTTAGTGAAATATTTATCTTATGTAAGGACATATATCATTTCATCAAGGTGAGATATAGGAAATTTTTATTTGACGGTGATTTTTTTTAACCTAATATCCACACACATCCTCCACCATCCATCCTTATTTGGATTTATTAATGTATAAGTTGTACAAGGATTTATACTTTGCTTGACTACGCCCTTCTTCACCAACTTAGTTACTTGCCTATTTAATTTTGTGTGTTCTATTAGGATCATCCTTTAAGTTGCTTGATTATACATAGTACTAATGAAAAATTTAATCAAATGTGATACTTAATGACTCTCTTTAGTTGAAAACCATTTGGTAATCATATGGTATAAATCAACATATTCTTTCAAAAAAATTGTTGCTTCATTTGGTATTAAAAGGAGTTCAAGTAGTAGAAGAAACTTCCTACACTAGTTTGAGTAGGGGAGAGTTATAAAAAATATTCTAAACACCTTAAACAGTTATAGATTCAAACAAATGCACATTCAAATTCAAACAACATAAAGACAATGCAAACTATAACACAATGTTTACATGGGAAAACCCTTTTGGGAGAAAACCCACACTCTAAATCATGTAGCTCAAATTGTATTATCAACAACTAAAAATAGTTACAATATAGTCTTAGAGAAATGATCAGGAGTCTTCACACTACAAGAATCTAGAGAAATTCCAACAACATAATGACATACAAACAATCTTCAACCCATCACCTCAAAAATAGCTTCCACTTGACATGCAAGATACCACTACACATACATCTACCACATGCAAACTTGGGAACCCCCATAAATGTAGCTTGAATTTCATAGTGTGAATTGGAAACCATCATACATGACTCTTACAATTGTCATATCCTGTCATAGTAGCTTGTCATAATCTATCATAGTCATGACATAGCAACTTATGACAAATCCCACTTGTAGACACCTAAAATTGTCTAAGCGTGTCACACATTCATAGTCGCCTAATTAACATAATTTTCCTCATTATCTCCTAATTCCTCAATTTTGATTAAATAATTCCTAATTGTTTGATTAAAAACCCTAATTTCCTCTATTAATTGAATAATTGATTATATTTGATTAATTCACCAAAAATCATCATAATTCCATCTTCCCATCATGATTAAATAATATTCTGATTATTTAATGAAATATTAATTCCCCTTTCCATTATGATTAACTAATATTCCAATTATTTAATTAAAATCTTAATTCCTCTCACCTCACAATAAAATAATTCTTTAATTCTTTAATTACTAATTTTCCTCCAACTTGCACAAGGAATATTCCCTTTGCAAAATATATTCTTCCTTCCAAGAAGGAATATTCCCTTTTCAAAATATCTAAATGGCATATTCCCTCCAAAAGGAATATTCTATAATTCAAATTCAAATTCAAATTTGTAAATATCTTCCCTCCAAAATATCTTTAACCAATTTCCATGAAATTAGGGATATTTTGGGATCTCATGAATTCTCCACCCTTGATCTCCCTAATTTAATCTCAACCACTGATCTTCATCTTCAATCTCCACCATTGATCAAATATCTACATTTCTAGAAAAGAATCCATAACCTTCATCAAATGGATTCATAATCTTCATGAGCTTGAGCATTCATTATTCTTGAGCAATTTGAGCATTAATTGTGAGTCACATTCATTCATCAAAGCTTTTGCAACATGGGATATGCATAGTTTGAGCAATCCACACCATAAATTCTCATAATTCCACCAATGGGATTGTAAGGTTTGTATGTTTCAACTATTTAATTGTCTTTGAATTTATTTTCATAATATTTGTTTGAATCTTTGAAGCATTGTTTTCTAAAATCTTTGAGTATGGGTGTAATTGATCTTTATTGTTTAAGTTTTTAGTGTGTAATAACACTAAATTCTTTGATTATGCTTTCTAACCATTGTCTATTATTCCCCTACAACATTTTGACACATCTGGTGGGACCCACATCTCATATTTAACGTTTTCTTGAATTTTTTTGATGACCTACAAGTTACAGAGACACTTTTGAGATAGAATAGTGCTTTTGTTATCCGCAACAATGTTTCTATCTTAAATTGATGCTTATGCCGAGAGTTACAATGTCATTTTTATTTTAACATGATGTGTTTGTTCTAATAGATTTGTTGTCTGTTCTTGCAGGTTACAACGACTCGCTTGTGAGTTAAAGCGACACTTTTACTTTAGCTCGACGCTTCTATTCGAAATTGTTGCTTATATAAGAGTTACACTGATGCTTTTGCCATGTTTTGATTCTTTTATTCTGATGCATTTATTCTTTGTCCTTATAGGTTAATTCAATGCTTCTATAAAGAATCAACACTTCTATAATTTTACGATACTTTTGGGTAAAGCAACACTTCTATCTAGTATATCTTGATGCTTTTGTTCTTTTTGAGTTTCAAATCTTTGTTGAGTTTTTCATTTGCCTAACCCCAATGTGTGCCCATTATCTGATCTTTTTGAGCTAATATTTGCATCTTATGGCTTACATTGGGAGAAGGCTAAATTAAGAAACTAGTAACAAGTTTTTCTTGTAGGGTTTTTTAATATAGTCTCACATTTGATATTGGTGCTCTAAAATTAACCCACAACTTTCATATTTCAATTTAGTGCTCTAAAATGAACAACTTTCATATTTAGCTTTGGTGCTATAAAATGAACAACAAATTTCACATTTGATTTTGGTGCTCTAAAATTAACCCACAACTTGCATACCTCAATTTGGTACTTAAAATTGAACAAGAAAACTATCATCTTTTGATTTGGTGCTCTAAAATGAACAACAACTTGCACATTTGATTTTGGTGTTTTAAAAATTGAACAAAACAACTTTCATATTTGAATTTGGTGCACTAAAATGAATTTTATGTCGTGTCTAGTAAGCTAGTGGTGTGTATGCTCTCTCCTTACACTATGTGCGATCTTGGAGATCAAAAGCATCATTAGTTTTCAATCTATTTTGTACACCCGAGGTGTGATTGTTTGTGTATGCTCTTCCCTCATGAATCCAAAGAACAATCTTGGGAATCAAAAGTAGCATCATTACTGTTTAATTCAAGTAGGAGGCTTGCTTGTCATGCCCCAAATTAGACACAACTAAACAATACATAACCACCAATTTTTTTTGGCAAAATATGTATAAACCCTAATAATTATTAACTATACATGAAGGTAACAACATACTAATGATAAGGTGAATATGATATATCCCTATAAAAAAAGACTTAATACACTTAAATTGTTATTATAATTACCTTTACTCCTTACCCTTCCTTTTCATTACTAATATATCATCCCCACTAAATACCCATTTTGATGACTAGGTTACTCACATTCTTTATGTTTTAATATTATCCTTATTTGTTTCACTAGAGATAGTATTTCCAATTACACTCTTAATACTAACGTCAGTTAACATTTTCGATTGCAACTTAACTTCTAGAAAAGCTATCATTATCATTTATGGTGTAAGATAAATATTTATCATTGCTAATAGTTTCACCAAACATAAAATTTACCCCTTACCATTTGTTGATAATACTATTATTATTCACTTCCTCAAAATTTCTTAACTAATGACAATATTATTGTAATTGAAAATTACAACAATAATACCATTGGTAGATAAAGTATTTGACACCACCTATTATAACATTTTTTTAACAGATGAAAACAATGCTATTTTTAGAGTACTCCAACTTAATTTTATTTTTGCAAATTTCAAACCCAAAGTTCTTTATTTAAAGTTAAATGTAAGGGAAAATATATTCTTAACAAAATTTCTTAGCAATATTTGATTGAAGAAAAACAAATCAAGGTCCTAACATCCATAATTTTAAAAAGGATAATTCTTATTACTTAATGATAAAATTTATTTAGTAGGGTGATATTATAGACAAAATTAATTCAATGATATCTATTATTAGTTTAATTATAATGTCCTTAGGGCTTGATAACCTTAATTTTTTAAAAAAACTTAATTGTTACTTTTTAATTAAGATTAGTTATTAACCTTCTACAAGATTGCCTCGCAAATGAGGATTTATACTTAACAACCCTTTTTACATGATTTCATCACTTAAATAATTAAATTTAAACAAAATGATTATGAATAAAACTATCTATACTAATGGAAAAAGATGGAGCAAGAGGGAGCACTAGGCGGGAATAGGAGCGGAGGTGGGGATTCAAACTCTATAGATGGAGGAGATGGAGAAGCTGACGATGATGCTGATCCTTATTGTTTTTCGTTGGTTCCTCGTCATCTTTTGGCGCTGGAAAATCTCTCGGTGGTGTTTGGGGAGGTCTTTGGGTCTCTTTTTGGCCTCTTTGCTTGGCTACGTTTGCTTGCTGTGGATGGAGTGTTTTCCTTGCTTGGAGCTGCGGATTGTATGGGTCTGTTTCTTCTAGTTTGTACTTTGGTGGCGGTTCCTTCTGGTGTTGCTGCTTTTGTTGTCTGGGGATGTTTGGTTCGTGGCTGTGGTCTGTGAGTGCTGGCTGGAGATCTTCTCTAGGTGTCGTCTGTGACTTGTTGGCTGCCTTCAATGGTGTGTAGGGTCCCCATTCTTTTGGAGGGGTTCCTTTTTTGTGGCCTTCAGAGCTCTTTTGGATTTCCTGCCGGTCTATGGTGCCTTGCTGTGGATTTCTTGGTAGCTCTTGGAGAGGGGCTTTCCTCTTGGGGCAGGCGTTTGTGGTTTTCCTGCAGCTTTGTGTGGCTCTTTTTGGGTTTTGGAGCCTTCATTATGAAGTTTTTCTTCAACCTTCTGAAGCCTGCTGGCTTCTCTTTGGTCTGGACTTTGGGCCTTGTCATGTTGGTTAGGTTTGGAGGCTTCTGTTGATGAGGGGGGTTGTCACAGGGTTGTTGGCTGAGCTATTCCTAATGTTTATTCTTATGGCTTAGTTGGATGTGTTCTTTTTGCTGTAGGGTGGGTTGTTATTTACTTCTTGTGTTATGCATATGAAGCCTGTATTGTCAAAGGATGTAATGTCTATCCTTCATACTATCACTATTTTTTGCCATGTTTTACAGGTTGTGTCTTCTTTTGAGGTGGAGACCGCTCCTATTGAGGAGGAGCCCGCTCCTATGGAGGTGGAGCTATTGATTGTTGATGTGGCAAAAAGTTCATTCCTCTCTTATGAGCTCTTATTGAGGTGGAGTTTGTGCGAGGCAGAGTGTAGTGGCTTCAGTGGGAAGGGTTTTCATTTTATCCTCTCTCATAGAGGGGAGCTCACTCCTATTGAGGTGGAGTTTGAGTTAGCCGAGCGGGTTGGTTGGTGCTGAAAGATGGCTGATGCTTCCTGGTGCTCTGCTGTGATCTTATACTTTGGTTTTCCTAGTTTCTCTCTTATTGAGGTAGGGAGTATGGGAGTTTTGTTTGTCATTGAAGGGTGCTTTGGCATCCCTTGTTGTTTCTGTCCTAGTTTGAGCAGTTGGTTTTCTCTGGAATGGATGCTGCAGGTTGTGTTTAGAGCCTGGGTGACTTAGGCAGTTTCTTTTAAATGTTTGGGTTTAATGTCCATGTGATCTTCTGGTTGTAAAAGGGTTTTTGGCCCCTTCAAAGCTATTTCTCTGTAGTTTGTTTCGTCGAGAGTATCTTTGGTAGACTACTGTTGGTGGGCTGCTGATGGTCTGTGTTTCTATCTTTTCACAACTTTCATCCTTCTATATGGGGTTTTTGGTCCCCTCAAAACTGGTATGTAAGGGGTTTCTGGTCCCCGCAAAACCTGTTTATCGCTAATCAAAAGCTATCTATACTAATGAGTTCTCAAATTTATTAATAAGACTAATTTGTTGACTCAAGAAATATTAACTTACAAACTCAATTTGATTTAAATTAAGTAGGACATTATAATTTACATCCAAACTAACCAAGATATTCATAAGAGTATTTATGCATGCCTCTTCAAAACTAAATATTAACCTCCCTCCTTTTATTTAGAAAGATACTCAAAATTAATAAGATTACTAAATGAACAATTAGGAGCCTAAGGCTCTATCAATAAGACCTCAAGTTATAAAGATGTATGTTAGCTATTCAAAGGTGTACACAATTTAATTAATTGCAAATCCACTCCCTCCAACGACAATACTTCTAATTTTTATCTAACAACATAATGAATCAATTCACTAATAAAAATTAGTTAGATAACCAAAATAATTTATAGCTCATCATTTATAACTATGATTTTAAAATTGAAGTATGCTTTTATTTCATTCCTAGAACTTAGTTTAGATTGATATCTAAACTGTTAATTTTTAAAGTCAAATTGGAGCTTAATTGTATTATTAATAATTTAATCCTAAAGCTTATGCAAACTAGAATTTGACTAGGACATCATGAACAGTATTTTATAGGTTAACTATTAAAATTACTTTTATCGAATTTGTTCTTGTGATTATAACTTTTCCTAAAACAAGAATCTCCAAAATAACAACTTATAATTTAACGAATTTCAACTAAGTAAATAAATTTGAACTAATTAGAATTGAAAATTCAATCAACAACTAAATTACTTAACTAAAACTAACTTTTATGATTAACATTAAAAAGTGCTAGTCGAAACGATCAAAGATTGAAATTTTGAATAATTTAGCTTAGGATAAGCGCTTTCACTTAGGCGACGAAACCCTAGCTTTCATTTTGGGAAAATTCCTGTAAATTTTTTACATTTGAGCCCACAATTTTTGATCAGCGCATGAATCCCTCTATGGATTCCCTTGCCGCTGTTTCAACTTCCAATACAGAACGACAAAATATTGATGTGGAGATTAAAAAGCCAACGATGAGGTTGCAATCTGTGGCATGACAATTAGGGGCTTCCAATGCTAACAAATTAATAGATTCGATCGCCTGTTTTGATGATATGGAAGAAAATGGTGCTATGGAGGGGGAATAAATTGCAGATATGAGGATAGGAACAAATGAGACGACCAGTACAAAGGCCAAGGTTTTTACCCAAATTGCTAAAGGAGAACAAAAGAGTCCAGATTATTCAAGCGATGAACAAGGTAAATCCCTAGAGTTTCAATTGCTTGATGATGTTGTAGATCTCATTGCTGAACATCAAAGTAAAACTGTGATTTTGTTCTTTTTGAGAGGAATTCCTACAGAGTCAGAATTTTACAAATGGGTGAGAATAAATTGGGAAAAAAGGGGTTGGATGATTGAAACAATAAGGGGTTTAGGTAAGGGTTATGTCTCTTGCATGTTCAAATCTGCAGAGCATGTCCAGGAAGTGTTGCAGTATGGCACATGGATAATCTATGGACAAATTTGCTACCTCCAAGACTGGACATTTGAATTTCACCATGAAGGACCCTCTTGTTCTCGTTATCCAATGCGGTTGGAGTTTCCTTTTTTAAACTTAGTCTTCTTACCATATTTTAATGACATTGTGGCACAACTGGGTAAAGTTATTTGGTGCATACAGAGCTCTAACAAATTTTCCATTCTAAGATTCACCCAAGAGTTTGTCTAGAAGTGGACTTGAACAAACCTCTGCCAGAGAATATTAAATTATATGGTCCTAGGCTTGAAATTGATCATCCAATCATTTATTTGAATAATCCCAATGCTTGTTTTTTCTATTGACAAGAGGGTCATTTGATCCGAGATTTCCCTATCAAGAAAAATAGGGTTTCCTCTTCCCCTTCACAAGCCTCCCCAACCAAGGTTGCCACTAATCCTTCCTTACAGTCCAAGCCAATCATCAAAACTCCACCACCTTCTGTTCATCAAATGAACAATAACATTCCCTCTTCTAGTCCTCATTCTACTGCTAAATCCCCTAGTTTGGCTAATGCTTCTTACAAGGATGTTATTATGAATGATGATTGGAAAATTGTTCAGAAATGAAAGGAACCTTCTTCCCCTTCCTCAAATTCTCATTCCCCTCCTAATGAACTTTTTGCTCCAACTTCTTCTAGGGTGTTAAAATCCCCTAGTAGATCTTTGTCTCCCCCTCCTAATTATCGACAATGGTCTAGATCCCCTTCTGGTGGTTCAATTGAAAAACTGATCAATGATCAAGAAGTTCCCATCTCTAATCGCTATGGAGTCTTGCCACAAGAGGAGGATGATTCTCTTTATGTTTCACTATGAGGTTCAAAATATTATCTTGAAATGTGAGAGGGCTTTCCCACCCTCTTCAAAAATTTAAAGTCAAGGACATTCTTGAGAAATGGAAGCTTGATATGCTTATGCTACAAGAAGTTAAGATTGGTAATGATCATTTAAACATGTCTCTTTTCAATCTATGGAAAGATGCTATGTTTGTTCATACCTTCCATAAGGAGGGAAATGGTGGGGTTGTTCTCACTTTGGCTCCTTCATTTTCCAAACATGTCATTGATAAGGGTGAGGACCCAACCCATAACTATGTTTGGGCCCTCACCTTTATCAATGGAAAACCTCTTGGTTTTTGTTCAATTTATGCACCTAACAATTTGAGAGAAAGAGTTGCTCTTTGGGACTAGATGTCTAAGAACCTTCCTATTGCTGATTGGGTATTGGGAGGAGACTTTAACATGGTGAAACATCATGAGGATTGGGTATTCTCTTGTCATGCCAATAACTAGTACACTTAGTCTAATTGTAGATCAGGTAATGATAGGAAGCTGAGCAGATTGGATCATTTCTATTTATCTCTCAATCTTAGGTTGGATAAGTTATCTCAGGATTTCTGGGTTTAAGTGGATTATTCCACAACTTTATCTGATCATTATCCAATTGTTTGTTCTTTGTCCTCTTCGGAGAATGTTGAGGCTGAGTCTTCTTCTCATCTCCCTTTCAAGCTTAATATTTCTCATCTTAAAAATAAAGAATGTGTTTCAGCTTTAGTTGGGATTTGAAACTCTATTCCTAAACCTCTTGAAGGAGACTCATGGGTGAGATGGTGGATTTCTGCTATATCACAATGTGTTGAGTTTCTTCGTTCATTCAGAACAAGAATGACTTGGAAACATAAACACAATGAAAAATGTCTCCAAGGATAGCTAGAACTTGCTCAAACTAAACTTAATCTTGATCCTCAATGAAAATCTTCAAAAACATATTGCTGTTATGGAAGCTCAACTATGAGAACTTGATCATTATAGAGGACAGGGTGCCAAAATTAGAGACATAATTCAATGGATCAAGGAAGGGAACAAGGGATCTAAATATTTCTTTAATCATCTTAACTATAATCATAAAAAAGAGAAAATTGAAGCTATAAGGGATGAAAGTGGACACCATACTGATCAAGCATAAATTATTAATCTGTTTCATAGTTTTTATGAAAGGCTATTTAGAGAAGAAACTAACTCGACTGATATGCAACATGAGTTGGAAGATAGCATACAATAATTTATTCCAAATATGATTGATCTAGGTTATAGCAAATATTTGGATAGAATTCTTGGTCGCGCCCACAAAAGGATATGAAAATCACGGCAAAACCTATCCTGGGAATTGGACATTCCAACAGGTGACTAATACGTCTTCGTGGTCCTTCATTTACTTGTCAAACCAGGGAATGTAAACTTTAAATGGAGTGGCACTATATGTGCACTAAGAACCGGTTTCAGTCACGACCTAATGAAAATAAACACTTAGAAAGAAATTCTATCTATGCTACAGGAAGGTAATGCAAAGTTCTCTTAACTCAATCATAATCTAACCAAAGTAGAAATCATAATAGCTACGATTGAGAGACAAACTATAAACTAGCCTTATGCTGTAGGAACAAACACAGGGATGGATTCCCGATGCTGTAGGAACAGTATAAGACCGAGCTTGTGCTGAAACTTCTAAAATGAAATCTAACTTGAATTAACAAAGGATAAACAACTACGCTCCTACAGATACTTACTAAGTGGGCCCCCTTAGCAAGCATCAACTAATTGACAAAGAAGATTGTGCTCAGAACTCCATCAACTTTTATTCATAACGTGAAATCATTTACATTGATTGTTCTGCTTCAGAAAACTAAAAAAAACTTTGATTCATATTATAACTCTAACTCTTACATAATCTGCTTCTCTATCTATCTCCTTTTTTACCCGCGCAGGAGGAACACTTATTTTTAAATCAGGAGAACAACTAACTAACTAACCCTAATAGAGAAAGACATGGATATAAAATGTATCCCGAAATTGAGGAACATACTTCATAAATGACTTATCCGTTCAACCCAATCCAGAGAGAATCTAGCACTCCACTCTTTCTAGATTAAATGTCATTTAAAATCCTTCCCAATAGTTTCGGTCAAAGAGTCTTCGCCAGAGCTTCCTCGAAGTCGTGCAAGAAATGGACTTTACTGCAAGGCCGAGATTGGCTACGCTTGACTCGATCATACTTTCTTCAACAACCTACGAAACACAAGGTAACAGATGCGAAAGAAAAGGCGCATGGCACATACACAATATCCATTCATTAATCACATATTTAAATTTATTTCATCATTCAAAAACTACATGCGTTATACCAGTCATTTGGGAAGTCAAACAGGGTAATAAATATAGACATGTCAACATGATCGACTACAAGAACATGAAAGTGTATTGCTACAGGATATCCCCCAATAAAAGGTTTCAAGAGAGTTAAACAACCATAAACAACAAAAGTAAAGGTATTAAAAGTACACCATGATATCCAAATTATGAGCATATTTTGGGCTCATCATTTTGCCCCCTACTTAACCCAATGCTGGTCCTCCAACATTAAACTTCCTGGTGGTCTCTATGAAATCAGTGGTTGAGGAATGACCCTAAAATGGAATTCCAAATTTGTAACAAAAGCCTCTGTAACTCTGCCACCTGTCATACCTACGGGCTTCTGTGTCTTCCTTAAGATTTGTAGCCTGGTAAGGATAAAGGGGCCACATTAGCACAGGAGGTCTAAATGTTAATGGCAACCACAATTCAAACCTCTTTTGAAGTCCCAACTATATATATTTGCTTGAACATTTAAGAGCTACTATAAAATTTAAGGGACTGTGAGGCTCAGATTTTCTTAACCCAACAATTAATCTCTCCCACCTCTTTTCAATTCTGGAATATGACAGTCTCCAAGACGAGTATGATTGTTCCTGAAGCTCGTCATATACCTGCTTTCTGAGATCAAATATTTTCACCCTAGCTGTATCATTATTAAAACCATATGCCAGAGTAAGCTAGGTTTTCAGCATTGTGCGGGGGTCTGAACTCTCAGAACGCAATGGAACAGGCTCATTCCTTTCGGCTTCTTCATATGTTTCCCATTGCCTACCGTAATTTGCTTCATTTGCTACCCAAGACATAAATGATCTCAAATGGATGTCTCCAATATACAGAAGGGGATTCCATTCTATTTCAAATGGAATTAAAAAGCCATGTAAGTAAAATTCACACAAATAATTTCTGATCCATTTAGGGGCTGCTTGATATGCATCGTAAAATTCTTTAGTAGTGTGAAGAATAGGATCTTGATTTCTGGAAATCCTCATCAGTTGGAACCATAAGAACTGTTCTTTGAGGCACAGAGCATAAAATCTGGGTGGTGGTCTACATTCCATAATTTGACCAGTTACCTTCAGCATTTCATCCATTTTCTCTTTTAACGCCCGAATCTCCTGTTTCTGCCCTTCAATTTCCTTTTTCAGTTTCTTCTTTTTCTCCTCCCAAAGACTTTGTTGCATTTCAGTCTTGGCCAGGTGGCAGAAAGTTAGGGTTTGTAATGTAACCGGTCTCCATGTAGCTTTGACATATTCCAAAAATTCAATTAAAAATGTCTTCTTATAAACAACAATGGCTTGACAAGTTGCAAGGGGAATTGAGGCTTCATTGGCTACTTCCAATGGTTCAATCTGTTCTTCCTCTTGCTGCAGGATAAATTCCTGTTGCTGCAGTGGAGAAGACTGTGCTTCCTCCGAAATCTGCATAGCCGCAGCAGCCAAGTCATCAAGACTTGGTACTCCCCTTTCATTATGCTCAACTTCCCTTGTCTCAACTTGCTTTTCTTCAAGAATAACAAATGAACTCTGTGCAACAGTCTCAGACACATTCTGAGAAACATCATGTTCAGACTCAACAGATTCTTCAGAAATTATAATAACCTTAGGTTGACGTGAAGCAGGGGATACTTTACATTGTGTTCTTGTAGAAACTCTTCTTGGCAGTGTTGTGGCTGCAGGAGGTGCTCTCATAGCCTTCCTCTTTTTGAATTGCCTAGAAGGTTCTGCCTTGTCAGAGGATGATGGTGAACTAGTGACGGCAACAGGTGTTGCTGTAGGAGACAATGCTCAGGGGAAGAAGCTGTAGGAGAAGAACGTTGCCTTTTCTAAGAACGAGGGTCAAATTCTGGGGTTTGTTCTGCCCCAGATGACTCTCCAGCCTTAGTTTTTCCTCTCTCTCTCCTACTGGCAGCCCTAGTTTGCACCCGGGCAGAGGACTCTGGTGTGAGAGTTGTAGGACCAAATGCTACAGGAGTAGATGATGATTGCCCTGTTCTCCTACTGGTAGATGCCATCTCCTCTTTCTTTTTCTGAGGCCGTGGGGTAAGTGCTCTAGGGGGTTCTAGATGTTGCAGGCTCTTCTAAGCAACAAATTCTCACCAGGAAAGAGGTGATACATCTCTCAAAGAGCGTGCAATCAACAATTTTATGAGGCCATGGTGAGCAATAGAATTATCTTTCCCTTGTTGGGTTCTGTGGGCACATTGTTCCAGAAATTTTAACAGAAAGTTCAGAACATTAACAACTAATCCATGCCTCATATGACTTAGCAATTTGAAGTGGTAAGAATGCAGGTAGGAGAAACGACCTTCACAAGTTAAATACCTAATTATGAAAGCAGCGTATTCTGGGTATGGAGGAGGCAACGACACTCGTTTGCATCCCTGCTTTGAGACCTCCAAAGGTCCATTAGTGGGTATTGAAAATTCTGCCCTTGCAGAGGCAGCATCCGAAGAAAAAATTTCTCCAACGACTGGGAGCCCGGTTACTTCTGCAATTCTTTCTTTAGTTACAACAACTGTTAGACCCCATACAGTAGCCTCCCCTTCAGAAAGGGTTCTCAAAAATTCGCCTGCAGCCTCCTCATTAAAAACATCTAAACTCAAAAAGTAATTCAGCCAACCACAGAGGTTGAATGCTTGGGCTGTTTGAGGATTTTGCATTAATAACTCATGAGCTACAGGCTCATGCCGTACCAGCTGACCACCCATGTTCACAGTTTTGCCTTAGCTGAACTCAACTCTTCTGAGAATAAAAAATTTCCCTGTTCTGCTCTAGTTCTTTTCTGTTCTGCCGTCACTTTTCTCTTCTTTTCCAAAAATGAACTTTTTAAACAAGCAGTTTTTCTTTAAACAAGCAGTTTTTGAATGTGCTTTTCAATGAAAAACATGCAATGAAAAAGACATGCGATCATATTTGGAAAGTACCAGAAAAATGATAAAGAAAGATTATCTGAGCAATTGTGACAGCAGCGAAAGGATAAGTTTAAAAAGTGGATTATCCCGCCCCCTACTTAGAGTATGACATGTGTCCTCACATGTACTAAGGAATAGGTGGAAATTGGGTAATAATGACTGATATAGACAGTGTAGTAAATGAAAAGAATGAAATAAATAAAAAAATATGCGATAATCAAAAGATATTGCGTACCTTTCATTAAATGTTTGTACGTTATGAGAAAATTGACGGCCTCGGCATGAGATGACAGTTGGGAATGAGATCATAATTAGTGGTGGTGCGGATGAATGAGGTGGATGGATGACGTGGATAGACAAGATGAATGGATGGAATGGATGGATGGTACGGAAGATAAAGAAGTGAAATGTGGCGACAAGTGGAAACGAAGAAAAAGGGGTTCCCTTAAAAAGGAAACCTTTATTATGAGCATGCATTATAAAATCACAGAGAAGCTGCAGGAGAAAGGATAAAGCCTTTGGTTGCAGGAAGAGTAGTGGCAGAATCCTGAACGAACTGCTGCATGAATTCTTCTTTTGAGACTGGTTTGTGGTACAACCGGAGGCGTTGTCCATTAACTAACAACTTGAATCTAACATGATCAATTGTAACAAGTTGCACTAAACCATTAGCAAATACATTCTCAATTTCATACGGGCCCAACCATCTGGTTTGTAATTTGCCTGGACTGTCCTTATATCGTGAGTCATAAAGCAGAGCCCAATCTCCTACTTTGAATTTCTTCTGCTTAATGTATTTATCATGCCACCTTATTCGCTGATTTTGTATCATCTTAGTGTGCTGCAGGGCATTCTTTCGGAGCTCATCCAGAGCATTGAGCTGCATGATTCTATCCTTTTGTGCATTTGTTAAATCCATGTCCATCTCCAGTGCTGTTCTTAGAGTCTTATGTTCAAACTCTATTGGCATCACAACTGTTTTACCATACACCATTTCAAAAGGTGTATATCTTGTAGCAGTCTTCCAGGTAGTACGATAGGCCCATATAGCTTCTGGTAACCTTGTGGCCCAGTCCTTCCTATGCAAATCTACAGTTTTAGTCAAAATGGCCTCTATGTCCCTATTTGTGACCTCAACCTGGCCATTGGCCTGGGGGTGATAAGGAGTTGATTTCCTATGCCGTATATTATATTCATTGACTAAAGCTGTGATAAGGGTAGAAGTAAATTGTGCTCCTTGATCTGTCACTATTTCCCTAGGGACACCAAACCTAGTAAATATTTCTTGATAGAGGAATTCAGCCACTTTATTATCCCTAGCATGTTTCTTAGGCTTAGCCTCTACCCATTTTGTGACATAATCTGTGCATACAAGGATGTAGGACTTACCATTGGAAGGTGGATCAATTGGTCCTATAAAATCCAGTCCCCATTTGTCGAAGGGTGCAATACAACTTGTGGAAATAGAGGCATCTCATCAGATCGAGTTGGTCTTCCCATCCTCTAGCATCTGTCACACCTCCTAGTATATTTGGCTGCATCTCTATGCAAAGTTGGCCAATAGAAACCAGTATTTAAAATTTTCATCGCTGTCCTTTTGGCAGCAAAATGTCCACCACACGGCTCATCATGGCTGGCATGCAGTATATCATGAGTGTCCTCCTTTGGTACGCATCTTCTCATAACTTGATTGGGCCCTGTATAAAACATGCAATCTACAATCCAAAAAAAGTTAAAGCTTTTTTCTACCAATAATCTCTTTTCCTTAGGGGAGAATTGAGGAGGAGTTCTTCCTGTGGCTAGATAATTTGCTATATCAACATACCATGGGTGAATAACCTTGATTGCAAACAGGTGCTCATCAAGAAAGGAGTCTTCAATAATTGTAGAGTCATCTTGCCTTTGAAGTCTAGAAAGGAAATCGGCAACCACGTTGGCTTTACTTGGCTTGTCCACAATTGTAATGTCAAATTCCTGCATCAGCAATAACCATCTTGCCAGTCTCCCGGATATTGCAACTTTGTTCATGAGATACCAGATTGCGGCATGATCAGTATGAACAAATATATGATAACCAATGATATAATGCCTGAATTTATTGAGGGCGTAAATGATTGCCAACATTTCTTTTTCTGTAACAGTGTAGTTCAATTCATCCCCTTGCAGATTTTTGCTTATGTAATAGGGTGCATGTTCTATTGAGCCATCCTTCTGCCCTGACACTGTGCCAATGGCATAATCTGATGCATCTATATGAATATGAAATGGAAGTGACCAATCAGGTCCTTTCAGAACAGGTTCCTGTGTAAGGGCGACTTTTAAGTCAAGGAATGCTTTTTCACATTCCTCTGTCCAAGAAAAATCTGCATCTTTCTTTAGCAGACTGTATAAAGGGCCTGTTGTTTGGCTAAAGTCTTTGATAAATCTTCTGTAGTATCCGGAATAGCCTAGAAAGATCTGTACCTATTTTTCCTTGGCAGGAGAGGGTAGCTTAGAGATGACTTCAATCTTAGTAGGATCAACCTGAATTCCTGCAACAAAAATATAGTGACCAAGTACTATTCCCTCTTGCATCATCATGAAGCACTTTTGACTATGCACTGATAAGTTGTGATCTTCACATCTCTGTAGTACTTTCTCCAAGTTGGCTTAAGCTTCCTCAAATGTCGTACCATAAACAGTAAAGTCATCCATATATATTTCCATGCAATCATATGAGATGTCTGAGAAGATACTTATGACAGCCCTCTGGAAAGTTGCAGGAGCATTACAAAGACCAAAAGGAAAAATTGAATAAGCAAATATTCCCCAAGGGCATGTAAAAGTAGTATTTTCTTGATCCTCAGGAGCAATCTTGATTTGATTGTACCCACTGAAGCCATCTAAGAATGAGAATTACTTTTTCCCTACTAAATTATCTAGAACTTGATCAATGAATGGAAGAGGGAAGTAATCTTTCTTTGTTGCCAAGTTGAGCTCTCTGTAATCTACACATACCCTCCATTTTCCTCCTTTCTTAGGAACAATGACCAATGGGGAAACCCACTGACTATCAGAGATTGGGTAGATAAAGCCAGCTGCTAACATTTTCTGCAACTCTTCTTTAACAATTTCTTTCAAAGCTGGATTAATTCTTCTTTGAGGCTGCTTGATAGGTTTGAAATCACTGTTAATGTATATGCGATGTGTAGAAAGTTTTGGGTCTAAGCCTCTCATATCCCCATAGTCCCATGCAAAAGCTCTTTTGTGGGCTTGCAACATTGTGGCTAGGGCAGTCTGTTGAGACAGAGACAACTTATTATTAATATGCAGACAGCGGCCTGGAGATACTTCTATTTGTTTGGTGAGATTATTTATTGAGGTTGCTGATAAAGGTGGTGCCTGTATATCACATAATAGTGAATCATGATGGCTCTTAGGATCCAGTTGCTGTAGAAAACATTGCTGAGAATGGCTTTCTAGAACAGATGGGCTATTCAAACCAGAACTAAACTGCAAAATGTGGAGAAGCAGGTTATCTTGACTCTGAAGTTGGGAAAATGGATCAGTTCGTAGCATCATTAACTGAGCTAATGAATTGACTTCTTAAGATTCTTCTCCTAGATCTGGCCAAATTGGTTGAGACAAATTTGGTAGAGGTTGTGCAGGTGGGTATAAAGCCAATTTCTTGTTGGACTGACCATCAAAAATTGTCATGTCTCCTGAACGACATCCTATAAGGGCATTAGCTGTAGCTAACCAAGGTCTGCCTAGGATAATAGGGTATCCTCCTAAGGTTGCCTTAGTGGACAATATGGTGAAATCAGCAGGGTATTCCCAAGATTCAAGGGTGATAATAACATCTTCTATCACTCCATCAGGTGTAACCGTGGAACTATCAACAAGCTACAGGACAGTCGGTGTAGACCGAATGTTTGGAATATTCAAAAACTCCATAGTGTGCTTGGTCATCACATTAATGGCTGCACTAAGGTCAACCAAAACATTTCTTACTACTTGACCGTTGATATTTATTTTTACTACAGGACTTCCAGGATCAGTATACTTTGGAATGACAACCTTCCCCAACATAATATCGGCTAACTGTCCTAAGACATGGATAGTTTGGGGATCCTTTTTCTTTCTTCCTTGTTTCTTTAAACAAGCCTCTTTAATGGCTTTTCCATAAACTGGAACATCTTTAATAGCTTGAAAAAGAGGAATTTGGACTTGTACATTCTTTAGCTGCTCCAAAATATCAAAGGTGGGTTCTTCAATGGTCTTGGGTGCAGTAATATGTAATCTCTGAGGAAAAGGTGGTGTCGCCTGAGGCTGTAGGATAGGTTCCTTAGAGGCAGTAGTTGATACATGTATATCTTCTGCATGACCAGTAGGTTGTTCAGCAGCAAAGTCTAGAATCTTTGTTATTACAGGTGGCTGTGGAGTAGGGAGAGTGGTTCCAGACCTGAGATGGATATCATTGATATTCAGGGCATAAGCTGGATACTGGTTGACTTCTGCAGAATACATAGGTTGCTGTTGTTGCTACTGCTTATTATTGGGATTTGGCAATGGTTGAGTAGGCATAGGCGCTTGTTTTGGAGGGCCAGTATTTGCTGCAGGTACTGCAGGAACTGTAGGAGGAGGCATAAGGGCCGGAGGTTGTGGCTGCTGAGACTGTAGGAATCCAGAGGGTTGGTTCTACCATTGCTGAGGACCTCTCCATTGAGGGTTTTGCTGCCAGTTACCTGGAGGTGGAGTCCATTGTCCTTGTGGGTGCTGCCAACCTCCTTGAGGGGGTTGCCATTGAGGGCTCTGATAGTTAGGCTAGTATGGTTGAGGAACATTCCAAGGTGGAGATGGGCCATATGTAGGTTGCCATTGGTTATTATAACTAGAGTAAGGATTACCAAAAGTCAAAGGATCTTGAGGCATACCTTGTCTTGGAGCCCATGGTCTCCTTTGTGCAACAAAGAAGACTTGGTCATCATCACCTTCTATCATCTTAAAATCAGTAGGTAACTGTTTAGCCTCCATGTTGGCCACCAACTTGCATCTGCAGTCACGTTTCTTCTGTCTACAATGTGGACAGAACTCAGCCATGATCGCCTTAGCCTCTGCATGTTTCTTGCAAGCTTGCATGGTATCCAACTATGTAGCCATGTTATTTATGATGTCCTACTTGAAATCAAACAACAAATTTGTGATCTCCATCCGGGAAACTCCGCTGGAAGAAGACTTTCCCACTGTAGCTTGATGACCTCTACCCTTCTTCACATTTGCTCGGGAGTAATTGAGACATATCTTCATGAGATCATCCCAAGATGCTTGAGTGATATCACCGCCTCCCATCAGGTCCAAGGCATCTATACAAGTATCATTGATTCCCCTTAGAAAAAGTAATTTCTGAGATTCTTCATTAAGAGTATGGTCTGAATTCTTTTTCAGAGAAAACAAGAATCTTGATATATAATCCTCCAGACTTTCATCTTCCTTCTGTTGAATTCGAAATATGTCATCACCTTTACTGCCACTCTTACATATTCCTTGTATTTCTCAAGAAATTTTGTTTGCATGGCTGCCCAACTATCTACAACACCCCTTCCCAAACTCATGAACCATCTGAGAGCTCCCTCCTTCAAGGTAGCAAGAAACAATTTCAGTTTGTGAGCATCTGAAGTGTAGTCATAACTGTGATAGAGGATATCAAACTCAAACAAGAAGGTCTCTGGGTCTTCTGTAACTAAGCCATAAAACTTGGGAAGTAATGAAGAAGGAATATTCTTAAGGTTGTCATTGTTTTGTTGAGCAATAATGGGGAATTCAAAGGCAGGAGGTCGATTGGTGGATTACGTGCCATGTTCACCTGACCAAGTATAGGAGCAAATGGATTTTCTTCAGGTTCTTCGTCAAATGGGCCGAATAGCAAGTCAGCACACAGACCGTCAGCAAATGGGTCAATATCTAAGTCTCCTTCATCCTCAAATAGGCTATAAGCTGGTTTAGTTTTCTTAGCAATGAATGGCAGGTTGGGGAGAAATCTTCCCTGAGCGTCTCTCCTTCTATGCATGCAATGAAAATGGATGGTATTTTAAAAGATTTTGAAAATACTTGAAAAACTACTGCTAACAATGACTATAGCAAGTTCTTAGATTGACACCATCCCCGACAACGGTGCCAAAAATGGCGCCCACAAAAGGATATGAAAATCATGGAAAAACCTATCCTGGGAATTGGACATTCCAGCAGGTGACTAATACCTCTTCGTGGTCGTTCATTTACTTGTCAAACCAGGGAACGTAAACTTTAAATGGAGTGGCACTATATGTGCACTAAGAACTGGTTTCAGTCACGACCTATTGAAAATAAACACTTGGAAAGAAATTCTATCTATGCTACAGGAAGGTAATGCAAAGTTCTCTTAACTCAATCATAATCTAACCAAAGCAGAAATCATAATAGCTACAATTGAGAGACAAACTATAAACTGGCCTTATGCTGCAGGAACAAACACAGGGATGGATTCTTGATGCTACAGGAACAATATAAGACTGAGCTTGTGCTGAAACTTCTAAAATGAAATCTAACTTGAATTAACAAAGGATAAACAACTACGCTCCTACAGATACTTACTAAGTGGGCCCCCTTAGCAAGCATCAACTAATTGACACAGAAGATTGTGCTCAAAACTCCATCAACTTTTATTCATAACGTGAAATCATTTACATTGATTGTTCTGCTTCAGAAAACTAACGAAAACTCTGATTCATATTATAACTCTAACTCTTACATAATCTTCTTCTCTATCTATCTCCTTCTTTTTACCCGCGCAGGAGGAACACTTATTTTTAAATCAGGAGAACAACTAACTAACCCTAACAGAGAAAGACGTGGATATAAAATGTATCTTGAAATCAAGGAACAAACTTCATAAATGAGTTATCCGTTCAACCCAATCTAGAGAGAATCTAGCACTCCACTCTTTCCAGATTAAATGTCATTTAAAATCCTTCCCAACAGTTTTAGGTCAAGAGTCTTCAGAGCTTCCTCGAAGTCGTGCAGGAAATGGACTTTACTGCAAGGCGAGATTGGCTGCGCTTGACTCGATCATACTTTCTTCAACAACCTGCGAAACACAAGGTAACAGATGCGAAAGAAAAGGCGCATGGCACATACACAATATCCATTCATTAATCACATATTTAAATCTATTTCATCATTCAAAAACTACATGCGTTATACCAGTCATTTGGGAAGTCAAACAGGGTAATAAATACAGACATGTCAAGATGATCGGCTACAGGAACATGAAAGTGTATTGCTACAGGATATCCCCCAATAAAAGGTTTCAAGAGAGTTAAAAAACCATAAACAACAAAAGTAAAGGTATTAAAAGTACACCATGATATCTAAATTATGAGCATATTTTGGGCTCATCAATTCTCTCTTTGGAGAAAATTGAATGTGCTTTATTTTCTATGAAACCAAATAAAAGTCTTGGCTTTGATGATCTTCCTGCTGAATTTGATCAAACTATGTGGAAGCATATTAGGATGATTTTTATATGCTATATTTGGAATCTTTTCAAAGCAGTTCTTTGGGTCCTATTATCAACAAATTTATTATTAAGCTTATTCCTAAGGGGAAGAATGAGGATATTGTTGTTGGTTGGCATCCAATTACGTTACTAAACACTTCATATAAAATTATTGCAAAGGCTTTAGCAATCAGAATTAAGCCCATTCTTCAAATGATTGTGAGAGCTAAGCAAACGAGGTTTTTAAAAGGTAGATATATCCTTGATAACCTTATGTTGGCTTGGGAGACTATGGAATGGGCACATCAATCAAGACAAAATGCTTTGATATTCAAGCTAAATTTTGACAAAGCCTACGATAGAATTCGTTGGAGCTTTATCCTTAAAATGCTTCATTGGCTGGGTTTTGGTCCTAAAATTCAAAAGCATGTTCAAATGTTGTTTCAAGATGCTAATGCTCATTTGATTATTAATAAAAATATATCTGACTTCTTTTAGTTACAACATTCCATAAGGTAGGGATGTCCCCTTTCTCCCTTTTTGTATGTTCTTACAACTGATGCCTTGGGTTATTTTCTGCATAAATATCATCAAATGAAACTTATCAAAGGGATTTCTATCCCTCAAAACTAGGTGGTTATTAACTCCCAATTTGCTGATGATAGTATGTTATTCTTGCATAATTCTAAAGAGGAGATGAACAATGCTTTGGAAATTATTAATTTGTACTATGAGTTATCTGGCTCCCTTATTGCTCATAATAAAACTAAGTTTTTAATGACTCATCCTTATGCTAAGCCACAATGGATAATGAAAGAATGGAGGAAAATTAAGCATGGTGAGATAATTAGATATCTAGGTATACCATTTAGTTTGGGAGTTTCTCTTTTTGATATGTGGACTTGGTTCTTAAACAAAATTAAACATAAGTTGTTCAATTTTGGCAATAAATTTTTGTCCTTGGCTGGCAAGATTCAAGTGGCTAATAAGATTCTCATTGCTTCCTATGTGTACTACTCTTCTTGTTGGATGCCTTCCAAACAAGGCTATGAGGATCTCAATAGAATAATCTGTAAATTCTTGTGGTCCAGATGGGATGGTAATGGTGGCTTTATTGCTTCTTCATGGTCTCATTGTATTCAAGCAAAACTCAAAGGTGGACTGGGGCTTATTGATCCCAAAACCCAAGGGATTTTCCTTGTTGTAAAATGGATTATAAGAGCTGCCAGTGGAGATGAACCATGGAAGATTTTAGTTCGTTAAAGAATTATGGATGCTTCTATTAAGAAGAAATGGCAAGAGGTTCGTTGGCTGGATAAAATGCTTTTACCTTCTCACTTTAGAATAAAAGCCTCTTTTCCCCTCCAGTCTATTTGGAAAGCTTGGCAAAAGGTTAGTATGTTTTAAAATTGGAATGGATCTTCCTTGCAGACGGGGTTTAGCTTTGTTTCTATGTCAATTTGGTGGAACAAAATAATTTCTTATCATAATCTGCCATTGGCTTTATGTTTCCCAAGACAATCTCATTATTTGTTTAAAAAGGGAGTTAGACAATTTAAAGATCTTTGGGATTTTGACCTTTTTGATTGGGCTCCTTGGAACAACATTAAGGGGCAGTATGGGCTGAATTCTAGTTATGAACAGTTCATAATTTTTATTAAATCTCTAGTGTCGGTAGATCTAATGATGAAGTTTTGTACTACAAGGGATTGATTTTTCTTTAGAGATTGGAAATGGTTATCTTACAGTCATTTCAATAATCTTCCATTAAAAAATGTATATTTATAGCTGCTTCCTAGTTGGAATATTACTAATTGTTTGAATCAAAAGTGGAAATGTAGAATCAACACTAATTTTTGGTGTAAATTAAGTGCTCAGATATGGCGTTCCAAACCTGATTTTGACTCACAGGTGTTGGTTTGGAAGATATTGCACTGCAAGCTACCTGTGGGAGATAGATTGAAGTGCATTATGGTCCAACTAGAAAATTTCCCTTTTTGTAAGGGTGTGGAAAGTTTGAGGCACATTTTTTGGGATTGTGTATATGTTAAAAGATAATGGTTTACTGTTTTTAGAGACTTCTCAACTATTTTTAATCATGACTTAACTTGGAAAGAGGTTGTTTTTGGGTTCGGTATGCAAAAGGATGTGATTGCTGATTCTATTTGACATGTTATTTTGAAAAATATATGGAGAAATAGGTGTGCTGCAATATTTTCTAATAATTTTTATCAAGTTGTTGGGACTCTACGGATTTACTCTGATATATGTCTTTAGGTGGCTGTACTTTTTTCGCGGATTCAGGTAATACGTAAGAAGAATGAGAGAGCTAAATATCAGTTGTAGTAGATTAAAGATCATATAGTGAAGTTTTATCTAGACAATAAACTTGATCATCATGTTATACAACTTTTGTCTATGTAATTGTATTTTATGGTTGATATCTTGTACTGCTTCAATGAACATCATCGACTCTTGTAGATACTGTATAGTTTGTCTGGCATTTTGGGTAGTCATGTTTTACAGCTACTACTGGTAGCTTTATTCTTGTAAATTCTTTTGCTTTGTTCAATACAAAAAAACTAGCTTTTATCTAAACCATTTTCTTTGATACACACATCTATATATATTGTTCACTTAATTATTTTTTTGTAGGCAGATATTCATTTAAAACTCAGACTACTGAAACGATGCAGGCCTAACCAAAAACACATGGTAGTATTGGAAATCATTGGTTATTCATTTAAGTTTCAAAGGGGAGATATTTAACCTAGAGGTAGCTTGATCCAACGTAGGCTTGAGGGTTTGAAGTCTTAAAAATTTCCTCATAGTTATCTTAATGTGTTTTACTTGGCCCTTAATACCTTTCCTTATGTGGGTGGCTGAATTCACCTTTGATTGATTTAAGAATTTATTAAAATTCATTTTTAATGGATTTCAAAAGGATTTTGCTAAACATTGATGGGTGATTCAATATTGAGGAAGGTCTGGAATATATATGCACCTACACCTACTTCTAAATAGAGCATCAAATATTAACATATTATGAATTATAAATTTTCAAACACTAAACATCAGGCTGCATACAACATTGTAGATCAAAGGTAGTAATTAAATGCTTACATGGTGATCTTTTCTCATCATCTAAGGAGAGGTGAGTATTCCCTCCCATGGGTGCACCACAGGATGACCATGGGTCGGCCTTGGGGTCGACCCTTGGGTCACCTACTCCGTGGTGTCCTTTTATTTTATTTGCTTTTTCCTTCTTATTTTAAAATATATATAGCATTTATTTCGTTTGTTAAAGATTGTTAAATGAAAATGAATATATATATTCTATATAATTTAAATATATAATGTATTAACATGATATATATATATATGCATTGTAATTTTGTAAATTTAATAATAAAATGTATGCACCTTATAATAGTATAAGTTTCATCATAGAATCATATTCCTTTGTATTAATGTAATTATCATCTTATATAGAGTTTAGTTTAATTAATAAAATAAATCTTTATTTAACTCACAAATTCTCACAACAAGAAAACAAATTAGATCCCTTCTCAGTTGGGTGAAATTCATATTAGTTACAAGATGGAAACAGATCTTTACAAACCAATTTCAAAAACAAAATGTATATTCATATGTCTATTTTTTTTCTTTCTTTAAAATCCTTGCTATGTTCTACAAACACTAAGTTTTTTATTTTAATAATTTTAAACCTCTTTTAACAAAACCCAAATTTCCTTTTCTATCTCATTCACCTTAACTCCCCTTTGAAATTAAATAGAGTGATATAGTTAGAATGTACTATATGCTTTTGGAGATGAGAATATGCAACTTGGCCACAATTTAGGCCTTACAATTTCCCTTCCTTGGTTAAACCATCCCATAACACCACATTCCTTTACACAATAACATGCCTTACATACTCGCCCAAGAAGAATTATGTTACTTGCCACAAGGTTCAACTTAGAAATTAAATTCGACGAGTTCCCCCTCCCCATTAACCTCCAATTACCACTGATGGACATGAAAAGAGAAAAAAAGAGAAATGAAAAAACAAGATGCCAAAGCTCTCCTCCCAACCATTGGATTGATGTTCAATCCACCCCCAAGCTCTAAAGGTCACATAGATTTTCCTTACATACTCACCACCATTATTCAAAAGGGGTACCTAAACAAAATTGCACAACATACTATGCACAAAGCATACACCCATATTGAAATTCATCACCCTCACCCTTAAATAACCTTCACATAAAAAGATACATAAAAAAATTGGAACTCCAAATTTAATCAAACCAAACGCACAATAAATACCCCAAAAGAGGATCTAGAATTAAATCTTCACATAGATTTCAAACCACTAGTTACTTAAAACAAGAATCAATAAAGATACATTCAAAGGGTAGATCTTACCAAGGGTTTTTCCAACCTAAGTATGGAAGAAACCCTCAGTTTCTCCAAGCCTTTTCCTCTATTCTTTTTCTCCATCAAGAAATATCCTCCCAAATGAGGAAAGACAAGGAAAACCAAAAACAAAAAGAGAGAAGCCAAGGAAAAAGAGAGAAGCCCCTTCTCCTTTGAAAGAGAAAGACTATATAGAAGGGGAAAGGAAAACCACCTTTCCATAACTTCCCAACCACCCAACCAACTCCAATTTTCGCCAATTTTTATAAGTGGGTAATTAGCATGGGATTTAGACCTTATTAAAGGGTTTTTATGGGATAAAAAGACCCCTAACACATGGACCTACCACCTAGGAAACTTTTTACACATTTAAAACCACATAAAAACTTTATAAAATATAAAATAAGTAATAACATTTAAAAGATGGCTCAAGGGTCTAATAAAATAACCTCTCACACCTACACAACCCTTACAAACAAGGTTAAAATACATATCCTTGACAAGACTTGAAATTCACAAGAATAACATAAGGGAAGTAGCTATGTCACACCTTCATTAACATTGGCCAATTTTAACATGTCTACTCAACCGAGAAAGAGGTATTCATATTTCTCATGATTAATAATAATTGAAATAAATGGAAAATGAAGAATAACCTTCTAATAATAATCAAGGAGAAAATTAAATCTACACAAGTAACATATAATTTAACACTCCCTATTTGCATAATTCTTAAGCAATAATTGATCATACTGTTTACCATCAAGATATCACTACTTATGACACTAATAATACTATAAATAAAAATTAAATATCAATCATCATCTTACCATCACACCTACTCACACCCATAGTATATAATAACCTAACATCATGTAATTCACATAAAATACACAGTAATATTACCAATGACTAAACATCTTGATCATTGCATACCTGCGTAGGAAAGGAAAAAGCTCATCTGGCTATCACACAAAATCACAACAACCATTAGTTAGATAAGCTTAGTTAGTTAAAAATTAAAATATGAGAATATTTGATGTATAGGAATAATCACTACTAATGTGTATTATACAATATAAAAGGACATAAAATATAGGACATAAACCATTAATAACTAACATGACCAACAAGGCCATGAGGGACAGGGTCTTACACTGCTTGTGGATTTCATCACATCAAGGTTGACCTTAACCACATTTTTGATCAAGGTATATAAAGGGAGAGAATTAAAGTTGTACCCTAAGGTGTGGCCAACATTCTTCAAGCCAACTCATGACCCTCGATCCATTGAGACATGTATAGGTGATGAGAAGAGGGGAGACCCCCTTGACTTAGGCATCCAAGGATGGGCTCAATGATCATTGAGCCCCCACTATGAACCTTGTTTATTAGTAGCATTTAAGACTTTCAACCATTAGCTTGGGATAATACAATGTACAGTATCATACGTGAAGTAACTCATCATGCATTTCACCTTGTCGAGGTTATTGACATTCCTTGATTAGGACCTTTTCCTTTTTAAGGTGAGAGGTGTGAAGGTGGTATATGACCTTCATATACTATAGTCACCCATTCATTGTGGAGATATTTGCTTTGATGGGAATATCCTAAGTTAATACACCCAATATACTACTAGCTAGTGTGTTGACAAAAAATGTATAGTTGTCATTTTCATGCGCACTTGAGTCTTTCTAATGGACTTTGGCTTGATTTTTTCCTAGGTTTAATGTTGTAATGTGGTAAAAAAATTCACATTAAATCTTAAAAATTCAAATTATGATGTCTTGTGAAGGTGTTGTAAAAAATTTCTACACTTTTCTAGACTCTATTTATTACAATTCACCTAAAAGTCACCTTTTCATCACTTATTAAGTCCTATTTTGAAGTGTTGTAAAGTCTTGTAACAAGATTTCACACTTTTCTAGGCTTAATTTCACTAATTCAACCCTTTCTCATGTTTAAATGACCCATTAATACACTTTCCGACCTTTTTCAAGTGTGTTTTTGAGGATATCCCTGTTAAACAACATTGAATGCCCCAAAATTCTCGACACTCACTTAAATTGCTTAAGTGGGACCAAGTCGCCCATAGGGGCAACTTAGTCCTTTTTGGCACAAAACTCAAAATAACTTTAAATTTCTAGCAGGAATTTGTCCTCTAACCCTTGAGGTCAGCCTGTGATGTGTTACTTTCAAGAAATTTTAATAAAATCAGGTATAAATAAGGGTTTTTCCCCTCATTTTACATCTCCTAATTTCCTCATAATTTACAAGCACTAAAGCATTCATCAAGTTATTCATAAGCATTATCAAGTCAATCTATTGGAGCTTTTCATTGCATATCTTTAGATTTTGAGCATCAATGGTGTGGTAAGTTTATGAAATTACATGTCATCTATTTATCATATTATTTTCATATCATTTCATTGTTTAGGATTTGATTACCAAAGTGGGGTTTGACCAAGGCAAACCCCTATTATCTAACCCTCAACCATTTTCCCCCTTTTGCATGTGTGTTTGTAGACTTTTGTATGCAGATTTATCAAGCAATTAGGTGTTGAAAGGTGGTCAACAAGTCTACAAATTCAATCAATTCAAGATCACCTTAGTTCAAGCTTGGAGAGGCTTTCTACCCTATTTTCTGTAGAATCAAGTGCGAACACCTGTCAGAAAAGAAAGTGCAGATCTAAGACTACAAGATTCTGTCTCAAATTTCTTGAGATTTGCAAGAGTACTAAGTCACCACTAGTGGCGAATTAGTCCCGTTTCTGGGCCTGAAAACTGATTTTGACATTTTTGAGTACCCATTTGGTAGATTCTCATTTCGACAAAGTTTCCTGAAACTGGGACTAAGTCACCCCACCTGGCACAAGTGTCCCAGTCAGCATTTTCAGTCAATTTTTTTGGATTCTAGAATCTCCCAACATCAATTTTAGATTCTAGGTTCACCTCTTTCATTCTATTATGTTATTTCATTATTTAGTTGCATTTTTAGGCATTTTTGCATATCACATTGTGTTTTCCGGCACTTTACATTTTCTTTAGTTTTGCATCATTAGGACTTTAAATTTTTTTCGAGCATTAAAATCTAAAGCTAGCATAATATTTTTACATTAAATTGAAATTAATATTATGTTTAAGTTTGTTTGCATTTCCTCTCTGTTCTAAGTGACAATTCTGCCCTAAATGAGATTGTGAGGGGAAGTGCCATTCAAATGTTCCAGTGAACCTGTCATTTGAATATATTCCTTTATGATTTGCAAAGTGCATCCTAGGTTTCATTTGCATTGCATCTTGCATTGATTAAATTGCATCCTAGGGTTTTACATTGCATTAGTGAAAAGTTCAACTAGTTTGCATTATTGCATCTTTTTTGCATCAAAAAACATAAAAACTCTACATTTACATACTGTAGTTCCATTTGTGCATTTGAACAAAATTTAAAAACTCTGAAAAAACACACAAAAATCACCAGTGGGACTAAATCGCCACCCTGGGCAACTTAGTCCTTTTGCATACTTTGCACTACATTTTCTGGTAATTTCTAGGTATTTTTGTACTTCTATTTTCTGGCACTGCATTTTTGTCTCATTTTATAGAATTATTGCTTTTTGCATTTTATTTGTCCTAGATTACATTGCATTTGCTTCCACCCCATCTTTTGTGGTACTTTTATGAGTGTTTGGTGCCCCATTGATAATACTTTAGTGAGATGAAGTTCTAGACTCATGGCTTCACGCGATAACACTTTCGTTGTGGACCTTGGATCTTAAGAACTCCTACTCCTAGTATGGACAATGGTACATTAGGCATGGATACTACCACTACTATGCCTTCACCTTTCCATCCAATGAATTTTGACACACAAAACAATTCCATTCCGCAAGAAAAAGGGATTAGTATTCATGAGGATTTTGCACACTTACAACAAGACTTATCCCTTGAGAACATTTCCACCACTGCCATACTTGCCATAGAAAACCTTCATCGTTTAATTAAAAGTGATGATGGATTACAAGTTATGAAGAGAATTGCTAAGATATACAACAAACATATTCCTTCCACACATCCCAACTAGCAAACATTGTTGTAAGTCAAGGAGGATCTCACATTCCTCCTCCTTCAACAATTGCATCCATACCAACCTATACCACTCCTCACGTTACAACAACTATGCAATAGGTTAGTCATGTGACTCCTTCCTTCGCTATTCCAACTAGCATTCCTAGTTCTTTTGTGGCATCACATATTCCTTCTTCCACCTTCATCCCTCTTAGTGTCCCTTTCACTTCCCCTCACATTACATATACTCCATCACCATTTTCCCTTCCACCTCATACCACTTACACCGATCCCATCATCACACAACTCTTTAACACAGTTTCATCCATGCAAAAATAAATCTCCACCATTAGCCAAAGTCAAAATACTCCACCCACATACCATGTTCACAGTAGTCCATTATCCTTAGAGATCTTACGCACACAGATGCGACAAGGAATTGAAATTCCTAGGTTTGAGAAATATAGAGGCAAAGGAGACCCTACTAATCATGTTAATGCTTATACAACCTTGTGCAATGATTTTGACCTCGAAGATAAGCTGTTAGCCAAAATTTTTCCTAGGACCTTGAAAGATACTGCATTAGAGTGATTTTCAAACTTACCCAATCATTCAATCTGATCGTTCAATGAACTTGTGGATGCATTCATAAGTCATTTCCAAGTCCATATGACTCCTAGAAAGATAATGACTGATTTAATGCGATGTAAACAAAATATTGATGAAAAACTAACTAATTTTATTTCTTGTTATCAATAATTGTATGCTCAAATTGATGTCAAGATTCCTGATTCATTTTGCAAAATATGTTTATCGAAAACCTACATACTCACCTTCAGGATAAGTTGACTATGATGAAATTTCCTTCGTTCATGCATTTATGCATGACTCTTTGTGACTATCACAACTTAGTTTCTAGTCGTGATTCAAAGTCCACTTCTAACCGAGTTGAGAAGTCTGAGCAAAACAACCAAAACAATACACAAAACTTTAGAAAACCAAACCAAGGCTTTTTACAGTTCAATTAGCCTTCTCCACAACCAACCTAACCAGTTCCAAATCAAGTGGCAACTATTAAAGTAGTGGTTCCCTTTACCTATGGGGACCCGAAGAGACAATTTACCCCCTTACTTGATACTCTCCATAACACCATGAACCAATTGCTCCAACAACAAATGATCACTTTTCCTACAATTAAACCACTTGATACCACCAAGCCTTTACCACCTACCTTTAAACCAAATGCTTATTGTCATTTTCATCACCAAGATGGACATGACAACGAACAATGTAAGCATCTCAAACACTTAGTTCAAGACCTCATTGATTCCAGTCGTTTGTCCATTACAGGTGTCAATGATCAAGGCAATAAGTCTGTTGCACCCCCTAACCAGAATTTACAAATCTTTACCAACTCCATGCCTAAACACAACGTTGCATTTGTCAAGGCTAGTGAACCTTCAAACCCTCAAGTCATGAATATTGATACAAATAATGAACAACATGATATAACTCCAAATGTTACCTAAGTTAATCCTATGGATGAACTTGTGGGTGCGATAGACGTTATCCCTCATAAGGTCCCAACCAATAAATTTTTTGATATTACTTTTTCTTCTCATGATATACTTAAAAAACTTCCTGATGGTCCTCTTTACATAGCCAACCGAATCTATGATAAGCCTACCAATGGGATATTAATAGATCTCGCCTATGGCAAGAATATAATCATGGAAGGGTTTTTAGTATTACATGAGCTGTATCAAGATGATTATAATAAACCAACGGCATGGATTAAAACACATACTGGTTTTGCATGCCCTATGATCGGATCGATTGTATTCCCATTACAAGTAGGACCCAAAACTTTGGATGTAACATTTTCTATTATTCCACAATCAAATCAATTTTGTTTGTAGCTAGGTCACCCTTGGCTTTGCTCAATGAAAGTAGTCCCCTCTATTGTTCACAAATGTTTTAAGTTTTCGCATGGAAATGAAATATTTACCGTACATCTTAGTGGCTTTAATCCATTATCTTCTAAAGGTAATTTTTCCTTAGAAGCCTTTTGGCCTGAGCCTATGGAGCCCATCACTCCTCATAAGGATTTCTTCATAGCCTATCAAAAGTTCAAAGCCAAACAAATAGCTGACTTGCCTCTTCGTAACATGTTCTCATCCACTTCCAATCCTCCCATCATAGATGAAACCATACTTCAGACTGAGTCTGATAGTGAAGAAACAATACAACCTCATGAGCACCCTACCATAGACACTTCCCCTCCATCGTTTAAACGACCAAGAGCAAATGAAACCAACCCTATCATGCCTCCTCGCATTAAACAAGTGTAGAAAGATAAAGAGAAAGTGATTGACCCATCTTCTTCTGTTTCTTCCGTTCTTCCCCCTCCAGAAGATAAGGAAACTGTGATGGATCAAC
>VDFB02257336.1:0-27509 GCA_007258455.2 Sequoia sempervirens | reverse complement strand
ATGCTCAAATTGATGTCAAGATTCCTGATTCATTTTGCAAAATATGTTTATCGAAAACCTACATACTCACCTTCAGGATAAGTTGACTATGATGAAATTTCCTTCGTTCATGCATTTATGCATGACTCTTTGTGACTATCACAACTTAGTTTCTAGTCGTGATTCAAAGTCCACTTCTAACCGAGTTGAGAAGTCTGAGCAAAACAACCAAAACAATACACAAAACTTTAGAAAACCAAACCAAGGCTTTTTACAGTTCAATTAGCCTTCTCCACAACCAACCTAACCAGTTCCAAATCAAGTGGCAACTATTAAAGTAGTGGTTCCCTTTACCTATGGGGACCCGAAGAGACAATTTACCCCCTTACTTGATACTCTCCATAACACCATGAACCAATTGCTCCAACAACAAATGATCACTTTTCCTACAATTAAACCACTTGATACCACCAAGCCTTTACCACCTACCTTTAAACCAAATGCTTATTGTCATTTTCATCACCAAGATGGACATGACAACGAACAATGTAAGCATCTCAAACACTTAGTTCAAGACCTCATTGATTCCAGTCGTTTGTCCATTACAGGTGTCAATGATCAAGGCAATAAGTCTGTTGCACCCCCTAACCAGAATTTACAAATCTTTACCAACTCCATGCCTAAACACAACGTTGCATTTGTCAAGGCTAGTGAACCTTCAAACCCTCAAGTCATGAATATTGATACAAATAATGAACAACATGATATAACTCCAAATGTTACCTAAGTTAATCCTATGGATGAACTTGTGGGTGCGATAGACGTTATCCCTCATAAGGTCCCAACCAATAAATTTTTTGATATTACTTTTTCTTCTCATGATATACTTAAAAAACTTCCTGATGGTCCTCTTTACATAGCCAACCGAATCTATGATAAGCCTACCAATGGGATATTAATAGATCTCGCCTATGGCAAGAATATAATCATGGAAGGGTTTTTAGTATTACATGAGCTGTATCAAGATGATTATAATAAACCAACGGCATGGATTAAAACACATACTGGTTTTGCATGCCCTATGATCGGATCGATTGTATTCCCATTACAAGTAGGACCCAAAACTTTGGATGTAACATTTTCTATTATTCCACAATCAAATCAATTTTGTTTGTAGCTAGGTCACCCTTGGCTTTGCTCAATGAAAGTAGTCCCCTCTATTGTTCACAAATGTTTTAAGTTTTCGCATGGAAATGAAATATTTACCGTACATCTTAGTGGCTTTAATCCATTATCTTCTAAAGGTAATTTTTCCTTAGAAGCCTTTTGGCTGAACCTATGGAGCCCATCACCCTTTGTAAGGATTTCTTCATAGCTTATCAAAGTTCAAAGCCAAAAAAATAGTCAATTTGCCTCTTTCAGAATATGCTCTCATCCACTTCCTTAACTCGCCATCATATAAGTCCATCCTTCACCGGTACCAACAAAGGAAGAAACAATACAACCTCTTGAGCACCCTACCATAGACACTTCCCCTCGATCGTTTAAACGACCAAGAGAAAATGAAACCAATCCTGTCATGCCTCCTCGCATTAAACAAGTGTACAAAGATAAAGAGAAAGTGATTGACCCATCTTCTTCATTAAGCTCCGCTCTTCCTCTTCTGAAGTATAAGCAAGGAAACTATGATGGATCAACCCACTCTTACACCTCAACAACTTCAAAATAAAATAAATGAAACCGGCTGATGTCATGGAGTTTAGGGCGCTGGTCATTGTCTCCTTTTGCTCATCAAGATCAAAATGGAAGAAAACAATGAAATCACCCTCTTCCTTTGAAAAATCAATAGACAATCACCCTCCTCTTCCTAACCTACCACAAGATACTACAATCCAACCCCGCACAAAAAAATGAACCAATCCAATAGCCAACTTTTGATACATCCTTCCTTAGAAATAACCCTTCGTCCTCCTATCGTAATAAACCTCGATGATGATGATGATGAGGAGATCACAAAAATAGATGAAGGAGTGCATAATGATCTAAAATATTTATTTTCATCTACCATGAGCTTAAATGATGAATCTGCTACACCAAGTGAAGAACCTGGTAATCTCCTAGTTCGACACTTGCAATTCTCCCTTTGATACAACCACCCTCACAATATAATTCCAACATGATTATTGAGGTGATGACTGAAAGATAGCCGACCAGGTTTTCCTCATAGCCTTTTATTTTATCGACGGATTTTATGATTGTGTTCCATCACGCATGCTGATTGTTCTCTCAGACACTTCTATTCACTTTATTCCTCTATATAGTTCGTGACATTGTTTTGTGGTTTGATGCAAAGTGTAGAGATGCCCTATGTCTTTTCCATGTTGGACCTAATCGGTCCTTTTATATTTCTTTTCCTTTTGTTGATGTAAAGGTACGAGATCCCGGAATAACTCTTCATGTTGGACCTCAAAGCCTTTGTTTTTGTCTTTTGTTTTTTCGCTTCCTTTTGGGGATGATGCAAGGTGTTGAGACCGCAATGTCTCTTCCATGTTGACCCAAAACGGACTTTATTTTTCATTTGTTTTTGCTCTCTTTGTGTCATTCTTCTAGTTCTATGTGCTTTGGGGAATGATAACAGCCCGGATCTTTAATCAAAACATTGTAGCAATCTGAAATACCGACCCCAACCATAGATCCTTGGTGTGTTTGTGTCTTTTGGGGGCAACTCTTTTTTTTCTTTTTTTCGCTTACATGAAGCAAATTAACCTCGAAACATATGACTCGGCATAGCCTTCCGCTGGCTCATCTCCTCGGTTGATTTTTGCATTTTCCTTTTTCATAATTTTAAAAGTAATTGCTCATAGAAGCATGTAAAGTAATTCCTTTAAAGTGGAGGCATTGGCATTAATTTTCATTCACATTTTTGCATTCTTAGTGCAGCCTTGTCACTTCAAATGAAGCGTTCGTCACTTTGTGGATGGCATTGGGTATGATGTCCTTCATAGGTGTGATCTATCTTAGCATATTACATTCCTCTTAGTGGCCTGATGTGATACACTGCATCCCCTAAGTTGTGAATATTCTATTCTTTGATTGGTCCTCTCTTGGAGACATTGGGCACAATGTTACCTAAGTGATAGACCTTGTATGAACTTAACAAGATTCCTTTGAACATCTTTTGCATTTTACATTCTTACATTTTTTTTTGCATTTTTACCACCTTGCATAATGCAACTTGCATGCCTGTGGTACCCTTACATTTGTTCATGAGTTCCAAGCATACAAAGCTTTGCTTGTCTCGTGAAGCACGAACCAACATCATAATTTTAATGTTTAAGATTTAATGTGAGATAACTGAGTTTGCATATCTTGCCAAGTTGCAGGGGTTTCAATGTAACAACAAACAATTGGTATTCAATCCTTCCTCCAATCTTCTTTAGATTTATAACCTGGACATTCAAAGAGAGATGAAGGGTTGTGCCATATAGGGGCTTGCCTTGTTTAAATGTTGTGTTGGTGTTTCCACCACTCATATGATTTCCTTGAAGGATTGAAGTCATGGACATCTCCTCAAGGCTTGATTACATTTTTTCTTGGATTGCCTTGAAGACCTATAAGTGTTAGTCCTCACAAATAAAATGTATGCATAAACATGGAAAAAATCACATAAAACTTGACATGATGCTTTGACAATGAAATACTACAATAATTCTTCTCTTGTTTTCTCTTGAATTGATGATAATTGCTTGATAATGCTCTTGATTTCCAATTCTTGCATGTTCCTCCTTTTCTTTTTGAAATGGTGAAATGACTAGGTATTTATATTCAATAATTCTAATTTCCCACAATTAAATCTCAATAGTTGACATCTAAAATTTGAAATTTAAATAATAAAGTGCCAACTTTGACATATTAACAATTGGAGCCAAAATAGGGGGACAAGACCACCCAAGGCACCCTTGTCTAGGCTCTATTTTCTAGGATCCAAGGTACCAAGGGAAAAATATTAAATTCCTACCCTAGTTTTGTACATGTGATTTCTTAATAAATATTCAAATGGGCCACAGATTGCATAATTAAGGAAATTAGGTGTACAGTTAAGTCTAATCACTTAGGGGGGAGAAAAATCTAGTGTGAAATTTTCATAGGTGTTAATTTATGACACTAATACTTGTGGGGTATATTATTCAAAAAACTAAAAAAATAAGAAGAATAAAATATAACAAAAAAAAGGATAAAATAGTAAAGAAAAAAACCATCCTATAGTGAAAACCACTATGGTGGCACTTTGGGCAAGTACCTTGGTGAAAACCTAGAAAATAGGCATCATGTGTAAATAAGCAGTATCCACCATCTATCAAACGATCTTTTTTCATCCCATCCATAATAAATCCATTTCATTCACTTATCTACCATATTTCCATCTATATCCCTAGCCTGGCTTGGTATTCAACTAGTATCTATTATTACCTGTACTACTTGGCATCATCCTAGGGTTATCTCATCTAGTCTAGAATGATGTAATCTAACATTTTATTGGGGGCATCTTCCTGAACTTAGTTGATAGATCACATTCTTGTTTATCACCTAAGTCAAAAAATCTAAAAACATTCAAATAGTTCAAAAATCCAAAATATTTAAATAAGTTTAAAACCCCAAAAAATATCCAAGTAGTTGAAAATTCCAAAAATAGACTCAAAACATTTGAAAAATCTAAAAACAACTCAAATATTTCAAAAGAACAAAAATAGCCTCAAAATAATTCAAAAAGCTCAAAAAAATTCAAAAAATTTCTAAAAAAACAAAAAAACATCACCCATCATCCATCCACAATAACCTTACCATCCATAATAAACCTATCATCACACTCATCTTTCACAAAGTAAGCAAAAGAAAATATGGCAATCATTGAAATATAAATGTTTATAAAAATTGAAAGCATCGGTCATTATCAAAACACACCAACTACCTATGTATCAGCAACCTAAAGCATCTAATTCAACGTATAACATAGTCACCTTAATGGATATATCTTTCCCACAATAGGCACAAATCGCAAATTAACAATTATAAAATCTTTGGAAAGAGATGAGATGGCATTGATATGTTTTGTCAGTTGATCTTTTCTTTTGGTTTTATCTTTTGTCTCATTCCATCACTTTCTCGAAGCCACCTTGATCTTCAATACCTTGGTGTTTCTAGAGGGGTACGTATTGGGGCATAGTCATTTCTTTTGTTTGTTGTGTTTGTGGGATGTTCTTTTAATACGACCTTGGCAAATACTTGCCTTGTGTGTAGGGATAGTCTCGAGTAATACAATGGCTTGTGTGTATGCTAAAAACTGAAAAAGTTGCATGATTTAATCTATAAACCCAAAATCAAGATTTCAAAATAACATCAATGAAGATTTTCTTGAATGAAAGCACATGAAAAAATGTAAACTAAGCTATGCAAAACCAAAACACATGCATTCAAAAGAAAACTAACTCCATTGTTCTCCTATCATCAAGATCTTGATTTATGCATTTGGTGCTCTTAGATTTTCACAAGCACAAGTGCAACGAGAGGCTATGATGAATGGAAGAGAGGATTATACAATCAAAATTGAATATCGAAACTGAATGTTCTTTTTGATGAGAAGAGGGGGTTTATATAGATGTCCTCACAAGGCAGATTGAGGTTTCGAGAGAGATGTAGGATAAAAGAGTGAAATGGAGATTATCATAATTATCCCATATTACTTAATTAAATGAAATTGATGGGAATGAGAGAGATAAATGGGCCACTTTATGATTTGATGTAGGTTTAGGAGTTATATTTAAAGTGGATTTGCGAATTAATGAATTATTTAATGAATTTATGTATTTACATGATTTAATGAAATATGTAAATGGATAAATATTAATGTGATATGGATGCAAATGATATTTTAATGATTATGCAAACAAAATAATATGAAATGTTTTATGGATATATGATTGATAAATGATTATGCAAATGGATAATGGTTATGAATGAATAAATGCTTAAAATATGGATAAATGATTATAATATGTTAATGATTTAAATGAATTGATGAATGAATAAAAGAAAATATTAAATGAATTAATTAAATAGAAAATAATATCCATTTAATTAATAGTCAAAGAATAGGACGATTGTCAAGGAAAATTTTGAGTGTCTACATTTTGCCCCTCTTTGAGACAATGCAGCCTGTCGCATTGTTTCAAAGAAAAAGATATGCCCTAGTGTAAGGAAGAATGATGAGGAGGTAGAGGTATGCCCCCCCAAGAGGACATGTGGGTTCAAAGAACACGAGTGTGCTCTCGAAATGGATGAGAGGACTGGCAGATGAAGGACAAAAATGATAGAGGAAAATAGACAAGGATGATGAAGGAAAAATAAAATGATGAAGGAAATGGATGATGGAAGAAATGATAGATGAAAATGAGATATGAAGGAAAATGAAGGTGATGAAGCCTTTTGTGCATGTCATAGTGCTTTATCATCATAGAGCAGTAAAATATGAAAAATGGACAACAAAAACCATGGTATGATGTAGACCAAGATGTGCAAGGTCATCCATCTATAAAACAAATAGTTGTAGACAAGGAATGTCCTAACTCATACTAAGGGAAAAGTTACCCCAGTCTTTTTGTCAAGACAAACTACAGACAATAATCAAAATAAAAGACGAATCATGAGGCATCATTGCTCCTCTAAATCCTTCATGGGACATCCTCGAGGTGGCTAGTAACATGACCGAAGAAAATCCAAAAGATAAGACAAAATAGACCAACAAGGTCAACAGTCATGTCGATTATTTGCCAATAAGCATTTTCCAATGTGTTAAGGGACGAAGTGAGCAACAGGTGGATTGTTTTTACAAGGCCTAGTTTAAGGAAAAGAAACATGTCGTATAAGACATCAAGTCTAGTTTTGATCATGCAACTACCTATATAAGGAAAATGACAAAGTGTAATAGTGACAAGGTCTGGTTTCAAGAAGGAAACATCTTGTATAAGAACATTGGTTTTGATCAATTTGACTGGTTTGATTGATTTGAAAAATGACTATTTTGACTTGAAGACTTGTTGACTTGCTTGTCTTGTTGATTCATGATTTGTGTTTAAAGTTCAGATGATTGTTTCATGTCTGAGTTGACAGTGTTTGATTTATTTTGACTAACCCGACGGACCCTAAAAGATTGATCTAGGGGGCATTGGGGGCTCATCAACAGATGTCCTTGCCTACATAGCAATGCACATAGACCTCGCAGTTTGACATGACCCTTGAATTTGTTTCAATGACAAAGGACCAAAGCATGATTTTATGTGACAACACCTAAAGTATTGACCTAATGCCTTAGGGGAACATCGACGGATGACCTTGCTTACATCCAGTCGTAGAGGCAATGTAGTTGGATAATGAAAAAGATTGACATGATTGAATTTGACTCTATTTTTGGGATTTTTTGAAAGTTATCTAAATGATTTTGGGTTTTGAAATGTTTTGATTTTTTTCAATTTTTGAAGTTTTATAATGTTTTTGGAGTTTTGTCGAATGTTTTGATTTTTTTGTCTTTTTGAAATGTTTTGATTTTTTATTTGGATTTTTGAATGTTTTGATTTTTTTTGTCTTTTTGAGGTTTTGATATCCAATGACAATTGTATAATCCAATGAAGCCAGGTGGTAGGAAATTTCCCCAGTCAGGTATAAGACCAATTATTAGGAATGGTTGTGGATAAGTTGTATTGTGGAAGGTGAAAATACACATGATGTCAAGTGTTATGATGGAAGATGTGAAGATGATGGAGGATGGATTTGTTATGAATGAAGGGTGACTATAAGGATTGTGAAAAGATGCATGTGAATGATACCTATGCATAAGAATCACAGGACAACCATGATCTTACTCCTAATCAAACTGAAAACCAATTGACAGGTGATGATGATGATGACGACGTTGTTTGACATGGGAAGGACACATCCTGAAACAACATGATGTTGGCCTTACTATTGCACCAAAAGGTCAACCTATCAATGCCCAATACAAGTGTTAGTTAAGATCCACAGGAGGCGGTTAGACCATGCCACAAACCCAAGTGTTGTGCTGCAAGGAAGACCAAGGGACACACCATCTTGCAACAATCCCCCCCAACACAAGCGAGGGGTTTGAACTTGTGACCAGCTTTGATACCAATTGTTGGCCTTGCCGTTGCACCAAAAGGTCAACCTTTTGGTGCAATGGAAAGGCCAACACATGAGGATGATGATAATGTGACTAAAGGATTGAGGTTTGTAGCAAGGCTATAAACAAATCCAAGGAGTGTTTTGGATGATACAGTAGGATGCATAGCAAGATTATATGGATTAGGTTGGTTTTATTTGGAATGACTTATTTTCAGGATTGAATGGGATGATGGAAGGATGTTGGATAAATGGATTAGAATCCTTAAACCAATGACAAGGGAAAGCCAAGTCCAGGAATAGATATGGAAGGATAATGGATTGATTTTGGTAAAATATATGAGACATGAGGAGTATGGGCTGGAAGAATTATCATTTGGTCTCCAAGGACAATGTTGCATAGGGACAATGAGGCTATGAAGGTAAGGACGTGATATTTCATGGATAGTGCATGATCAAAGGATAGACATGTCAAGAGTTTTTCTAAAGTATGATTTATGTTTGTACACTAGTGTTTATCAAGATCAAAGTAGATGGGAAAATGGATGGAAATGATAGGGATTAGATGGATAGATGGAAATTTCATGTGAAGGGTATGGGAGATGAGACAACTTTCCCCCAAGTGTAATGGTCCAGATAGATAATTTATTTTACACATGACACCTGTTTGCCAGGTTTTCATCATGGTACTTATCCAAAGCACCATAAGAATGGTTTTCACTATTGGACAATTTTTTTTCTCTTTACTATTTTTCTTGATTTTTTAAATTTTTTTTTGGTGTCACCAAGATGCTTGTTTGCCAAGTTTTCATCAAGGTGATTTTTTTTTTTCAATTTTTTGTATTTTTGTATTTTCTAGATGGCCTTGATGCTTTAGATGATCACTGGTTGTTTTGAATCCTTCAATTGTGTTGATGTAGAGACTGGTGCCATGATATGTCAATAATGACCTTGATGGAGTAGTTGCCTTGTTAGGATCATAACACTTGCATACAACTGATTGATGTCATTGTGATCCTTGCTAATACTAGAGTTGGCCTTATCATAATACACATTGCAATAGAGTGCCATGGGAGTCCTTATAATAAAGAGTTGTTGCCAAGATGTGATGGACTCGTGAGGTATGATTTTTGGAATGATGGATGATGGTAGACGTGGAAGGATTGTTTGGACATTTGGATGAATCACTTTTTATGTTCCAAACTTGGGATGTTGGATGGTGGAGTTTGGAATCTTGATTGGGATAACGTTTGGAACCAACACTTTTATATGCCTTGCTTGATGACCATTTTGAAGGAGGTGTACATTTTTTATATGTGGGAGTCCTCTTTTCTTGTGGCTCCACATTTTGATTGACTTTTACTTTTGAAATATTTTCTTTGCTTGATCCATTTTTCTTTGGGATCCATTTTAAGTTCATTTGTCCAATTGGATTTTTTTTTGATTCAATGGCCTTTGACATTTTATTTTGAAATTTGGATTTGTAAGACTTTTGTTTTTGTTGGTTCCAAATGGTAGGATTATTCATGTTGGAATGATGGTTTATGGTGTGGATGGAAGGAGTGTTGGTAGCAACCTTATGGTAAGAACTATTCATGGCCCCCATTTTGATGTTTGTATCAGGTAAAGTTTCCTCCAATATCAAGGAGGTATCACTAAAATCATTTGATTTTCTTCTTGAACAATAGTCAAGACCATGATGTCTAGGATTTTCATGAAAGTGTATTGGTTTGCGAATTCCTTGCTCATGTCAGCCTAGTCCTCTTCCTTGATACTGGATGCTTTGAAATATTCTCTTTGCGATGGGGTATTTGTCATTTTGGAAGCAAGATGCAATCCCATCATTGTGTATGTGGAGATCATTACTCAATATTTTCTCATCTGTAAGAAAGCCTGCTCTAACAAAGATAGATGATCTTAGTTGATAAGATGTCATAGCTTCATTGAAATGTTGGATATATTTTTGATTAACATCCTTGGTATGATTTTGTTACATATCAGATTTAGATGATTCTACGAGTGCTTCCAAGTTGATGTCGAAATCATCTTTATGGTCATTGTCATAGAGTCCTATGAATTCAGCTATAGCTTGATCATTTGAAAATATGTCTAGAGTAGAAAACTATTGTTCTATAGGAAGATCATCGATGTGTCCCATGGAGGCAAGTGTCTCATTTTGGGAAATGGTGGTGTTTAGAGTTTGGGTAGGATCAACCTCAAATGTTTGATCATGAATGGCATACAGGTTGAAGAGCGGATCATTTTGGATTTCTTGATCAATGGTAGTGTCTTGGTCAAAGATGGGTTTGTCTTGGATGAAATGATTGGGAATAGGATCTTGATCAAGGATAGGTGTATTTTGGATGCCATGATTATCTAGAAGGAGTTCTTGGATGGACTTAAGGATGGGGTCATGGGATGGACTACTTCGATTTTTACATGAATGTGAAGCTATGATGCCATGCTTTGGAATTTCTTTTTCTTGACATATACTCTCAAGTGTAGGCAATGGGATGTGATTTTGGAGACCATGACCAAATGTATTTTCATGACTAAATGTAGGTTGGGATGGAGTGAATAGGAATGTATTAGTGGATTATGGACTAGGATAGGATGTGGAGGCTTGGAATGGGTTGAGGGATGATGGAATAGGATAGGATGTAGCAGCTTGGAATAGACTAGTGGAAGGTTGGCTTCCCTTGTCAAGGTTAGGATAAGGGGGATAAATGGAAATTTGTTGTGGATCAATGGCATGGATTGTGTCGAATGACTCTTGATAGTGAGGGTATATGGATGAATGACTAAGGATTATGCATTGTTGGTAAGAAGGGTATGTGGGTAGTTGACCATGGGTTGAGGTTGATTGGTATTTGGATTTTATGAATTGTCTTTTGAAGTCTATGGCTTGTTGGGCTTGACCATTGTAGATCAATTGGTATTCAACTTGACTATCAAGCATATCAAGGTGTATGGTAGTGAGGTGAAGTCTAAAAAATGATAATGCAAAGGTATGACTTAAGCCTAAGGTATGCAACCTAAACTATGTTTTTTAATTTTTGAATAAATAGGGATGCCTAAAGATAATGCAACTATTTTTTTGTTATTTTTGGTATTTTGAGGATAAAATATATCTAATGTATGCAACAAGACTAAAAGTGATAATGATAATAGTGGATGTTATGTTGTGGTATGAAGGATGCAAATGACTAATAGGTGATGGATAGCTATAGTGAATTTGAGGGATTAAACACTTTTGAAAGATGTAAGAATAGGATCATTAACCGTCCAGGGGTAAACCAATGTTTCAACTAGGATTATCAAATGTACTTTTTCTAGGACAAGTGAAAAGAATGACAAGGCGAGTTTCCCAACTAGACTTGTGAGTACGAAATTATCACTAAAATGACAAAGGACTAAGTTAAAAAGTGACTTGGTCAAATGACAATCTTTTGTTGAAGCAATGATTCGTACCAAGGTATAAAGAGTTCTTCTATCCTAAAATCCACAAGGTTCCAAGTCTAAATGTCCGAAAAAGGTAGCCTAATGTGATGTTGGGATATGCAAGTAATGAGGATGCTAAGGTACCTAAAATGGTGACCTAATAATGAAATGATGATATGCAAGGTGAATGGAGCAAGTTTCTGGTTTTAAAGAGGAATCACAGTAAGAAGTTGGTCTGAAAATGGATCTCGAAGGTTTGAATATGACTTTGGCAAGAGTTTGATGTAATTTTGATTATTTTTTTTGAAAACGTTGCTTGGTATGAAGCTGTGAAGTGTTGCAATTTTCAGGTGCAAGGTTTGTTTGCTTGTTTGTTTGAAAGACACACACATAAAACACAATGCCTTGAGTTTGTTTTTGATTGTGAATGTTGTTTGACTGTTGCAATAAAAGAATATTCAAGTACAAATCCTAGGCTAGCAAAGAAAATATCTACTGGATTCCCACTTGGATTTCTCCAACCACACTTATTCAGAGTGGATAGCTTAGAATTTTGGTGGCACTCACTCCCCTCCATGACACTCACTTCTCAGGTGCACCAAAATTTGAATTCCAAAAGACCTGAAGATCTCAAGGAATTTACTATCTCAACTTTGAACTACGAGAATGCGGGACGACTTCAAAGGTCCGATCTCCTGTGCCAACAAATAGAAGGATTTTGGCTACTAAAAATAAGAGGTGTCTAGTAGGGGATTAACGTGAACAGAGAGCTCATATGTAATATTCTGAGAATTGGGAGGCCCACTCCCACTCTCATCACTAGCAAGTCTAAGTGGACTGAGGGTTTTGCAACTTGGCTTCAAATGATGCTAGCCACTCCTTGGGGTACAACTTTTGTTCTCCCCCTTTGATATAGCCCGCCAAAAAATGTGCTCGAGGTCAAACCATGGGGTGATGAAATCCCCAGGAAAGTCTCTACTAAAAATAAAAAGGAGACCAATGTGTATTTCTCATCACCTAGGATTGTACAAGTACGTAATGGGAGAGGATACGTACACACTAGCTCAGGTAACACATAATGTACAAGCACACCAAACATGGCAAACAAAGTTCTTTTTAAGCACCAATCAAAGTGTTTGCTATACCAAAAGACAATTGGTTTTAAAAATAAAATCTTCAAAAAAATGTTTGGCACCAAATGTCATTAGTAGTTTCAAGCCTCCAAGTCCTCGACAAACGTATGTTCAAGTTTTCATTCAAAGTCTTTGACATGCGAACTTGCAAAAAAGCCCATAGATTAGCCACAAAATAAAAATTAAACTAAGAAAGAAAAATGACATTAATCTAAACCTAACTAAATTAATCTAGCTAACCAAAAGTTAAACTAAATTAAAATTAATTCTAAACTAAAATTAATCTAAATTAACAAAGTTAATTACTAAAATTAATCTAAATTAATCTAAATTACTAAAATTAATATTAATATAAATTAATCAAAACTAGAATTAATCTAAACTAAATTAATTGCTAAGATTAATCTAAATTAACAAATTAGTTACTAAAAATTAATAAAATTTAGTTACTAAAAATTAGCTACTAGAAATTAGCTACTAGAAATTAGAAACTAGAAATTAGCAACTAGAAATTAGCATCTAGAAATTAGCAACTAGAAATTAGCAACTAGAAATTAGCAACTAGAAATTAGAAACTAGAAATTAGAAACTAGAAATTAGAAACTAGAAATTAGCAACTAGAAATTAGAAACTAGAAATTAGCAACTAGAAGTTAGAAACTAGAAATTAGCAACTAGAAATTAATGCAAATTGTGGAATTGCAAACAATGATGGCATCATGATATTAACACTGTGTAAGAGCTCAATATTCAAATCATTCCAATATATATGCATGCACAATGTCAAACCATAGGAAGCTCAATGGTAGACTCCTCAAATGAATGAAAGATCACACTTCACATTTACCAGTAGAAGAAACTATGAAGAAATACTCATCCATATTTCTTACAACCGCTGCACAACAATGTATGGCAAAGATGAAAGATCTGATAAAATGTTAGCTTCAAATTCATATTATCATCCAAATATTCAACCATACAATAAAATATCAGTTAAGACATAATGGGAAAATGTTTAAATATTGTGGAATATTTGGATTCTACAGAATTTTGTCTGCAATATTGTTGCAAAAGCATGCAACCATAGACTAATTTCACGTCAGGTTCACCATTATGTGTTATGATGAAAAATGAAAAAGTTGCATGATTTAATCTGTAAACCCAAAATCAAGATTTCAACATAACATCAATGAAGCTTTTCTTGAATGAAAGCACATGCAAAAATGTAAACTAAACTATGCAAAACCAAAACACATGCATTCAAAAGAAAACTAACTCCATTGTTCTCCTATCATCAAGATCTTGATTTATGCATTTGGTAATCTCAAATTTTCACAATCACAATTGCAACAAGAGGCTATGATGAATGGAAAAGAGGATTATACGATCGAAATTGAATCTCAAAATTGAATGTTCTTTTTGGTGAGAAGAGGGGGTTTATATAGATGTCCTCATGGGGCAGATTGAGGTTGCGAGAGAGATGTGGGATAAAAGAGTGAAATGGAGATTATCATAATTATCCCATATTGCTTAATGAAATGAAATTGATGGGAATGAGAAAGATAAATGGGTGACTTTATGATATGATGTAGGTTTAGGAGTTATATTTAAAGTGGATTTGCGAATTAATGAATGATTTAATGAATTTATGCATTTACATGATTTAATGAAATATGTAAATGGATAAATATTAATGTGATATGGATGCAAATGATATTTTAATGATTATGCAAATGGAATAATATGAAATATTTTATGGATAAATGATTGATAAATGATTGATAAATGATTTATAAATGATTATGCAAATGGATAATGGTTATGAATGAATAAATGCTTAAAATATGGATAAATGCTTATAATATGTTAATGATTTAAATGAATTGATGAATGAATAGAAGAAAATATTAAATGAATTAATTAAAAAGAAAATAATATCCATTTAATTAATAGACAAAAATAGGACGACTGTGAAGACAACTTTTGAGTGTCTGCAGCTTGTGCATATCAAGTTCTTTATACTTTTTGTATATTGGTCTACTTGCTTCGATGAATTCATTCTCACATGATCATGTAAGGAAGTTAAGGTAGCAAAACAACTTCAGTAATCTTGAGAGGAGGATAATGCAAAACATTTACAAATATTTAACGATTACAAAAAATTAAACATAAATAAACATAAATATCATGCATACCACAACATAGTGATTTATGTGGGGAAAACCCTTTAGGGAGAAAAACCCCAAACTCCAAAATCTGCCCAATATATTATTCAAAAATCATAAAGATTACAATATACTTGTAGAGCAAGCTTCTCACAGGAGTATCACCAACTAGAGATCTAGAGGCAACACAACCACTATCAAACTCTCAGAATACATCACAATACATAGATGTAATACAATACCCTCATAAAATAGGGTTTCCTTTTAGGGAAAGTCAAGCTAAATAAAATATCAACCATCATATCTAAGACGTATCAACAATTCCTTATGTGATTGCAAGGTTGAGACACATTTCCCCAATAGATCAAACAAGGTTTCCACATGTTAGGTATGAACAAGGACACTCCTATATGTTTGCAAAGTCAAATTCCATGCAATAGATATAAAAAATCATTGGTTCTTTATACCTTGGTGCATAGTAACTATTTGCTATATCAAAATAAGGATTGCTCTACATTCTTTAGCATAATCTAAAGAAAAATCAAAATCATTTGTCCTATCTCATCACATATATGATAATATCGAATCCATCTATTCATAGAAATATTGGTATTTGATAAACATCATTCATCACCCATTTCATTCTATTTTATTTATTTAATCATCCATTCTTCTATTTCTTCTCATCATAGTAACATTTCTATCCAAGTATCATGATATACACATAGATATTCATCACATCCTACATCCACAAACCATCAATAGCATCACATATCATCCATCCTGCATAATCATCATATAGCATAAAAAAATAAAAAAAATAAAATAAAATCATATCCATACATCATGATATCATATCATACATCTTGCATCCATAGATCATTAGCAACATCATAAGCATACATCATGATATATTATCGTATCATGAAAATATCAAAAGAATCCATCACAATATCATATGCATCCATAATCATCTAGTTGTAGTGTCAGAAATTGTCACCCTTAACAATTTCACATTATGTTTTGTCCCTCTTTATTTATTGGACCTAATTAAGTCTCTAATTTCCTAAAATTATGCATTCCAAGGCCTATTTTTTACCATTTTTTGAGAAATTACAAGAATTAAATAAATGCAAACAATTAATGTTTTGATCCTAACACTAAAAGTCCTGGAAGATAGAGCCAAGACCCATATGACCATGGTCATATGGGTCCCCCTATCTTGTCCAGGGATAATTTTTAATATGTTGTTATCGGAATTTTAACCTTCAAAATTCAAATTTCAAGTGTCAACTTTTGGGATCTAATTTTCAGGAAATTACAGAAATTGCATATAAATACCTAGTTATTGCATCATTTGAAATCTAACAAGAGCTATCTAGGAAACTATTGAAAAGATTATGATCAAGAGCACCATTAAGCAAGTCAAGAGCAACATTTTAGAGCATTATAGTAGCAAATCAAGATCCAACATCATGTCAAATTTTATGTGTGCTCATGTTTTGTGAAGGCTAACCATTGTTGTAGGTCTCCAAAGCATTCAAGAATTAAAGAAAGAAATATCAAAATCCTTGAGTTGATGTGCATGAATTTAGTTCTTCAATGAAGTCATTGAAGGGTGGTGAGTTGCAACACTTTGTGATTTCATCATTCCTTCCTTTCAATTATTATTTCTATCATTGACATTTCCATTATGGAAGTGGAAATACTTACACGGGGTTTGACTAAGGAAAGCCCCTAAATGGCCCAACATTTCCTCTCTTTGAATGTGTAGGTTATAGGTTTGAAGAGGATTGAAGACAAACAATCAATTGTTGCATTCAAAGCCCTAAAAGTTGTCAGGCCACAAAAAATCAACTATAGAATTACCTGATGATAGTCTAACAACTTTGCAACCGAAAAATAGAACGCTAGATCCAACATTAAAGGATTGTAAAATCAATTTTAGGACCCATTATCAAGGACCCATATGCCCCTAGGTGTCCATCTCCTCCTTTGCATGCCAAATCCAACTTTTTATGACAAGTGCACAATCTCCAGTACTTATCAAATATGCCTATAGTTTAAACTATTTTTTTTTGTGTTCTTCCAAAACATTTCATTTATTATATTAGGTCATATAGTTCAATTATGTCAATAATTTCAAATCATTTCCAATCCACTTTCAAGGCCCTAAGAAAGGAGATCCAAGTCTGATTGGCTCACCTTAATGGTTGATAGTCAATCTATTCATCTTGTTGATCTCCATTCTTATGTACCTTTGAAAAAGGAAGATATTGACCCTAGGTTTAACATATTAAACTTAGGGTTCCCTTTTTCCCATGTTAAATTTTGGTGAACCTGACATTTGACATCATAGACCTAAAAATTGCATTCATTCACCTTAGATTTAGGATATGCATACTATTTTCTTACATTTTTCAATTATGGTTTCATATTTTCATCATAAAAAGTCATAAAAATCCAAAAATATTGCATCATAGCTTGCATCATCACTTTCATTAGGGTTTTTTTTAAGTCATTTAGATCATAGTTGTAATTAAAATTGATTTCAAAAGAGTGATTTGTTGTTCAAACATTGTCATATACTTGCATTTGACTTACAATAAGAAATTCTAGAAAAACCATCACTATGAAACCACTTTGCAAAGAAAAATAGAAACCTTAAGCAACAACTTAAACATTCAGTTTCTTAAATTTCAAACCCCCTACCAAGGACTTAGATGCCCCAGGTGATTCTATGCTTGTACAGGTGCATCAACAAACTTTTTCACAGTTGTCTATCTTTATCTACTTAGTTTGTAGGTACTTGAAAATCTTTATTTTGGAATAAGTAATTGCATGTTTTTATGCCTATTGCATAAAGTTCATAAAAGTGAAAGAAAGTGCATTGTTTGTGTTTCAAAATTACATCAAAATCACCCTTTCTAGGCATTTGCATTTCAGATCTAAAATTTATACTCATAACTTGTTTAACATGTTAAAAATTCATGCATATTTGCATTTTGCATCAAATTGGCATAAATTAAGAAAATTCTAGGAAATTATATACTATTACAACTGTTTGTAAGTAGAATTAGAATCCTTATGTAGTTTAACACACATCTAAATTTTGTGTTTACAAAGCCCCTAACTAGGACTCAGATTCCCTTGGGTGCCCCTATCCCACTATTCTTGGCTAGAGAAAATTTTCCCTAACCTCTGTTGTTGTGTTTCCTACTGGCTTATATTGTCCAATTTTTGTTTCTGAGTGTTTCCTGTGCTTATTTAATAGTTTTATTTTTATATTGGGTACACTTAGTGTTTTGAAACTTGTATGAGTTTCATAACCTAGTGTCCTATTGTCAATACTTCAGTGAGACGTAGCTCTAGACTTATGGCATCCCATGTTGGTTTCATATCCATTGTAGATTATGAGTCTTCTAATTCTTTCATGACAAGTGTTGTAAATACTCAACCCATTTTGGACTCTATTCTTTATGTTACCATGCCAATGACAACCTTAAAAACACCTATATTTATAGATGATGAGACTATGGATGCCCATGTTCTTGAAGAAATACTAAAAAAAACTAGACAAGGACTTAGAAAAACTTTAAGACTTTGTGAGTACTGTATACTTCGTTGGTACAATAGTTCCTATAATTGACAACATGAGGAAACTAATTAATGATGATCATGGATTAGAGGTTTTATGTAGCCTAACCCATATAGTTGATGATAGTGTGCCTACAATGGCTAGTTGCACTCAAGATTTAGGATACACTCAAAGTCGAGGATGAAATCAAGTTTCCCTCCCTACAACTATAGCCTATATTCTTACATACAAAAATCCAATTGTTGCTTCAACAACACAACAAAGCATTAGTATAACTCCAATAATAGGTCTCTCCACTAGAAATCCTTAAGGTTTTGGATATTCACATGTCACCACTCAAGTTTCATCCCCACTCAAAAAATTGCAACATAGTAGCCTACCAAGAACATACACAATTCCACCATATTCACCACATTCCCAAAACATGCCAACCAATGATTCCATCATTAACCAAATTTTGGAAAAGGTAACCTTACTTCAACAACAAATATCAACTTTGAACCAAAACCAAAATGGAAAACCATCACAATATGTCAAAAGGAGCCCATTGTCATTTGAAATATTGAAATAAAAAATTCCACAAAACATAGAGATAGCTCGATTTGACAAGTACAATGGTAAAGGGGATGCTAGAAATCATATATCGGCATCTACAACCTTGCGTAGTGACTTAATTTTTGAGGATAAGATCTTGGCTAAACTCTTTCCTAGGTCATTGAAAGACATGGCTTTGGAATGGTTTTGTTCATTTCCGAATAATTCAATTCACTCATTTAATGAGCTTGTTGATGTTTTTCTCAATCATTTCCAAGTAACCATTGGTCCTAAGTTTAACATAACTGATTTAATGTGATGTAAACAAAAGATAGGAGAAAAGGTCATAGATTTCATAAGCCACTATCAGTTGCTTTTATCAAAAATCAATCAAAATATTCTTGATGCAGATATCCAAAGAGTGTTCATTGAAAACTTTAAAAATGACATAAGGGATAGAATCTTATTATTGAAATTTCCATCTTTCATAAATTTGTGTATGGATCTTTGTGACTATTAGAATTTGATTAGTTAGTATGAAGAGGCATCTTAATTGGCCTATACTAAGAAATTTGAATGCGTACCCCAAAACAACTATCAACCATTCAAGAAGCAAAATATATTTTTTTTATCAAATTTCATACACCTCAAACAACCAACCACATTGAACCTCAACTTTATGCCATAAGTCCAACTCCATACCAATTTAGACCAAAAGATAGGCAATTCACCAAGTTACCTGATACTCTCCATTCGATCATGTTATAAATTTTGAGTAAGAACCTAATCTGATTGCCTCCTATAAAACCTATTGATGTAGAGCAGGGGTATTCAAACTCAAAAAAATCTTAGACAATCACTCTTTCAAGTCCTCAAACATCAAATGATGGGTTTTGCTTCACAAACCCTTATTCCCTCTTATAGCCTTTCAAACATGGGTTTTTAGACATAACTTACAAGGAAGAAATGAAATAAAAAATGTGAGCACATTTCTAGATACCTTTTTGGCCATTTTTCAACATATCCAAAATTCAGGTGGAGTCACTTTGTACAGAAGGCTCCAAATTCTGACTGTCCTCACTCAAATTAGGCCTAATGGCATGAATAGGTTTGGTAGCAGCAGGGTTTTGAATCCTAGACTCTATATCTCCACTCCAATGCTTCAATCACATTCTATAGGGCCTAAAACAATTGCTTCCAATTCATGGATCACTTCCTAATTGCAAATAACAAGTTTGTTCCCCTCACTAGGGCTTCTATGCTTGATACATGAAGATATTAGCCTCCTTAATGGTCCTCCACACGTGAAAATCGCATCTCCTACATCTGTAACCTATGAAACTCAAAGAACACATCTACTTCATCCATTCCACCAAGTTTCAGGAATTTTCACTAGGTGGAATGGAGTTATTTACATTTTATCTACCCACTGGTTACCTTAACTAGGGTTTCGACCAACCTGGAGTAAAATTCACACAACTTGCTCAAATCAAAATAAAATCACATGAAACCAACACCAATAGAAAGTAGATTCACTACTGTACTAGTCCCAATATGTTTTAGTGCATTCCTGGATCATACAGATCTGTACAATTCACTATAGCAGCAAAATAGCATTCAAAAATGCAGAAAATAAAAAATTTATTGCTCCAAACTTCAAAAAATTCAACAACCAACCTTTCCCTCGACCACAAAAGGTCTTTTAAACATTTTCCAACCATTTCCCAATGGTTCCCATCTAATTTTCAAATTACAAACTCAACTAAACATCATTATGCCCTGTTGTGACAAAAAGTGCAAAAGTTGCATTGATAACATTTGTGCAACTTGACAATATTTTCATCTACACACTAACTCACCCCTAATGACTCAAAATCAACCTAAAAATACATGAAATGGTCTTGAAGACCTTATTACATGCAAATAACCCAAAAAAAAGAAAATATTAACTTTTGATCCCTCTTGGAGGCATGAAAACCTGGGTGCCCTTGCACCATACTCCTGGGGCAAAGAAAACTCAAGGCCCACTTGAGGACAGACCTGCAATCATGCATCCATGTTTGAAAATATCATCCTTAGTCATCCAAGTTTGAAAATATCATCCTTAGTCATCCAAGTTGCATCCTCCATAGGAAGACCTAGCCATTTGACCAAGTATTGATAGTAGACCTTTCTCCTTCTCTTCTTAAGCTCCTTGTCCAAAATGCATTCCAACTCCAAGGGTTGGCTTGGTGGAAGATCCCTCATCCAATATTCATCTTGCACTAATGAACCTGCATGATCACTTGAAACAACATCCCCTTTATAAGGGTAAAGATGAGAAGCATTAAAAATAGGAGAAATGGCAACTCCAGGTGGAAGTTCAATTTCATATGCATTCTCTCCAAAATTGTGCACCACTTTGCATGGCCCTATCTTCTTCATTTGCAGTTTAGAGTACTACCCTTTAGGAAAAATTTTCTTCCCCAAATGTGCCAAAACTAAGTCTCCAACCTTATAATGAACGTCTCTCCTCTTTTGATCAGCAGTGTGCTTGTACTTCTCAACATTCTTTTGAATATTTTCCTTAACCTGTTGGTGGAATTCTTGCATTGCCACAAAAAATTGTTCACCTTCAACACTCCTCTCCATCCCACTAACATCTCTCAATTGAAACACACCCTTGGGCTGCATACCATAAACAATCTCAAAAGGACTCTTTCCTACACTTCAATTCACCGAATCATTGTATGCAAACTCAACTTGAGGAAAAACTAAATCCCATTGTGTTGAATGCTATTTTGTTAGGAATCTTAGGAGGTTTCCAAGGCTTCTATTCACCACCTAAGTTTTCCCATCAGTTTGAGGGTGATAGGAAAAACTTAAACTCAAATTTGTGCGAAGTTTCTTCCATAAAGTTCTCCAAATGTGACCAACAAATTTGCTATCCCTATCTGAAACAGTGCTAAGAGGTAAACCATGGATTCTTACCACCTCTTTGAAGAAGAGTCCTGCAATGTATGAACCATCAGTATTGCTCTTACAAGGTATAAAGTGTGGCATTTTTGAAAACCTGTCCACAACAACATACATTGAATCAAAACCTCTTGGAGTTCTAGGGAACCCCATCACAAAATCCATGCTTATTGATTCCCAACGCCTATTAGGGATTGGAAGAGGTTTATATAACCTTGCATTAGTGCTAGACCCTTTAGCCATCTGAAAAATAGTACACTTATCCAAAATTTTTCTCACATTAGCTTGCATTCTTGGCCAGTAGTAGTGCCTCTTCAACTGCTCCAAGATATTATCCAAACCAAAGTGACATGCAAGGCTGCCACTATGCTTTGATTTAATTAAATTATCCCTTATCAAACATTTAGGAATGCATAATTGTGCTCATTTGAACAATAGATCATCTTGGATCAAAAACTCAAGCCACTTTTCATTATTGTTGCTACAAGCCCCCCTACAACTTGCATAAATGTCTTTAAAATTTGCATCATCAATGTACATACCTTTCAAAGAATCCACTCCTATGCTCTTCAATTGAATTTCCTACACCATGAGAGCTCTTCTACTCAATGCATTTGACACTTTTTTAGATTGCCCCTTTTTGTGCTTAATGGTGAAAGTAAAGCCTTGCAAAAATTCAACCTATTTCACATGCCTACTACTGAGTTTATCTTGACTATTCAAAAATTGGAGAGCATGATTGTCAGTGTACACTATAAGCTCCTTAGGAAGCAAATAATGTCTCCATTTCTTTAATGCTTGCACCATTGCATACAACTCAAGATCATATGAAGAATAATTTTTCTTAGCTTCATTCAATTTTTCACTGAAAAAGGCAATAGGTCTGTTTTCTTGACTTAGGACAACACCTATAGCATGGCTACTTGCATCACATTCAATGGTAAAGACCTTATCAAAACTAGGAAAATTCAATATGGGCTACTTAGCAACTTTCTCTTTCAAGTATTCAAAACTCCTATCAGCCTCTTTAGACCAAACAAACCTCTTTCTTTTATCACCCTTTATTGTATCAATCATAGGAGCACACACATGACTAAAACCTCTTACGAATTTTCTGTAAAAACTAGACAAACCATGGAAAATCCTTACCTTAGCCACTGATTTTGGTGTAGGCCAGCTTAGGATAGCCTCAACCTTGGATCCATATTCAAAGTGCCATTGGTGACCAAAAATCCAAGGTAAACAAACTCTATTTTTTAAGAACTCACACTATAAGTTTATCATTAACTTTTCTTCATGTAATCTTCTCAAAACCAAATCTAAATGCTGCAAATGTTCCTCTTTACTTTTTCTAAAAATAAGAATATCATCAAGATACACTACCACAAACTTACCAATGAAAGGTTTAAGCACCTCATTCATCAAGCACATGAAAGTACTAGGGAAATTTGAAAAACCAAAAGGAATTACCATCCATTCATACAACCCTTCATTTTTCTTGAAGGTTGTTTTCCATTCATCGCTAGGTCTGATTTTGATTTGATGATAGCCACTCTTGAGATCAATCTTGGAAAAGTAGCATGCACCACCCAAACAATCCATTAGGTTTTCAATTCTTGGAATAGGGAATCTATACCTTATTGTAATATTATTGATGGTCCTTGAATTAGTGCACATCCTCCACTCACCACCTTTCTTTGGTGCTAGGATTGTGGGAACCGCACAAGGACTCAAACTCTCCCTAATCAACCCTTTGTCAAGTAATTCTTGCACTTGCCCCTTAATTTCCTCATTTTTCTATGGAATCATTTTGTAAGAAACTTTGTTGGGAAAACTAGCCCTGGAATGAAATAAATATGGCGGCTTATGTCCCTCATAGGTGGCAAGGTGTTGGGAATCTCATCCACCACTATTTCCTCATACTTCTTCAACAATGTTTTCACCTCCAAGGGTAACTCCTATTTATTTTCTGTTGCCATGACAGATTTAGGCCTTACTATGATAACAAATCCCACATTCTCCTCTTCCAAGGTCTTTAAGAACTCCTTTTCATTGACCAACATCACACTAGGCCCTACTTGCGAATCTAGGTTTTCATCCTTTAATGGTGTGAGGGTGTAAGAAACCCCATCCTTTTCTATGGCATATGTATTCTTCCTCCCATCATGGATAGCCATCCTATCATACTACCAAGGCCTTCCCAAAAGTAAATGACACACATCCATTGGTATTATATCACACAAAACCTTATCCTTGTATCCCCTTATATGAAAATCAACCCAAATTTTTTCATTTACATCTACTTGTTTCCCTTTGTTAAGCCAAGAAACTATATATGGAGTGGTATGAGGGATTCTTTTCAACTTAAGCTTTTCAACCATCTCAACTGAAACCAAATTATCTGTACTACTGGAATCAATCACTAATTTGCAACATTTACCTAGGCACTTACATGTAGTTATGAAAAGAGACTTTCTTTGTGGAAGCTCCTTTTCCATTGGCACTTTTATCAAAGTCCTTACCATGAGAAACTCACCAAATTCTAGATCAACATTATGTGATGGAGAATTCACACTCTCATTTTCCTCTCCTTGCACAAACTGATTTCTTCTTTCTCCTCCAAATGAAGTAGTGGACTGATTTTTAGTGCATTGCCATGCTTGATGGCCTATAAATTTATTGCACTTATAAAATTTGTATGTAAATCCACTTGATCCTCCTATTTGGCCTCCAAATCTGCCCCTATTGTTGGGTTTCCTTCCTCTAAAGCTGTCCCTTAAGTTTGAACTTTGTTCTTGATTGTTGCTTGATTCTCCTTGTGATCTTTGGGACTGCCCCTACCAACAAACCTCCCTCTTCCTCTAGAATTTCTGCCTCTACCCTTGCTTTACTTTTCTTTCCTTCTCTTCAACTTATCTTTAGCCTTGATGGCCAGTTGGTAACACTCCTCTACCATTCTTGGATTGGTGAGGCTTAATTCATCTTGAAGGTTATACCTCAACCCATTGATGTATCTTGCCACTTTTTCCACATCACCTTCTACATGGACTACCCTTATGCTCAATTTTTAGAACTCCTCTGTATAGGTGTGCACATCCATCTCTTTTTGCTTAAGGTTTTGAAGCCTCTTGAACAACTAAATAGTGTAGTCACCGGGAAGGAATTTTCCTTTGATTTTAGCAACCATCCTATCCCAAGAGGTGATTTTAGATTTCCCCTTCTTTCTCCTTTCATCTTGTAAATAATCCCACCAAAGCAAGGCATGGCCCTTCAACTTTTTCTTGGCCAACTTCACCCTTTGCTCCTCTGACACATCTTCATAATCAAAGTAGTTATCCAATGCTCCTATCCAATCAAGGAGTTCTTCACTATCCAATTTTCCTCCATACATGGGTAAATCCATCTTGATCTTAGGACCTTCTCTCTTCACTTCCTTCAATAGCTTTTCCATCCTTAAGTCATCAGGATCTATCTCTTCCTTAGACCCTGTTTGGAAACTTTCATCTTCCCTTTCTTCTTCTTCTTGGTCACTCAAGTATCCTGTGACCATTCCTCTCTTCTCACTTGTTTCCACTACAACAAGCCTTGTTTGAAGGGCTTCTTGAACCTCCTTCATTTGTCTCATCTCTCTTGCATGCTTCTCCTTCATTTCATTCATCTCTCTAGCCAATGGATTCCCTTTTGGAGGAATTTTGTTTCTTCTTCTCTTCAACCTTTTCCATATTTAGATCAAACCTACACTCTGATACCAATTTGATGTAGAGTAGGGGTAGTCAAACTCAAAACAATATCAGAAAATCACTCTTTCAAGTCCTCAAACATCAAATGATGGGTTTTGCTTCACAAACCCTCATTCCCTCTTGTAGCCTTTCAAACATGGGTTTTCAGACATGACTTATAGGGAAGACACGGCATTCAAAATGTGAGCACATTTCTAGATACCTTTTTGGCCATTTTTGGTGCAGGAGCACCTACCATAAAAAACAAGCAAATTTTGATGTATTGTTTTTAAATCTCTTTTTTTTTTTTGTGCAAGGTCTAAAATACCATTTGGATTGTGGTTGTGGACCTTTTTAGTGCTTAGGTGAAATTTGAATAAGGTAGGAATTGTTTTTTGGTGGTTTCCTAAGTTTTAGGCGGAAATTGGAAAACACACTGTGTTTTCAAACAGCGTTGATTTTTGCCATTCTGAGGCTTGGTAAATTTAACCTAACTGATTCCTTGCATGGGGAAGGTTGATGTTTGACTTTTGAAGGTGGTGGAATGCTTTTTGAGTTGGCAATTTTCATGTGAATAAAAAAACAGTGATTTTTGTTGGAAAAATACTGATTTTTGTTGGAAAAATACTAATTTTTCTGTTCTTGCGTGACAGCTGCAAGGAATGGATTAAATAAAGTTTTTGTTGAGTTGTATGAGATGTATTGAAGCCTTTTTAAAACATTTCTTGTGGCATTTGTGTTAGTTTCTTCATCGTTGCTTTCTTTTGTGTAAATACTGTTTCATTTTGTTTTGTTGTTTGGACTCGTAAAGTCTAGAAATATGGAGTTTTAACTTGTTTCCTACACGTACCAGGAAGTATGGGAGTAGTGGAAACTAAGTTAGACTCCATCTTTGTAAATATTGTAAATATAAATGCCTTGGTAAGTTCTGGAAGCATGGATATAATCTTTTCCTAGGCGAGCTTATGAAGCCTGGTTTGGAAAAGATGGTTGGAAATCAGACCTAACATGGTAGGGGTGATAAATATTTGTTGATGCAATGTATGCAGTGATTGCAGGAGCCCTCACCTAGGTTGACAAGGAGGCAGAATCTTTGTTTGGTCTTTAGGAGGCTAGAAAGTGCAAACAATCCAAGGAAATCTTAAGGAAAACCCTAGTTCTTGGAAGAATAGGGTACATCCCATGTACGGTCAGAAAATAGTCCAAGACCCTAAAAATCTATTAGTGCTCCAAATTTGAGCAAGGGTGACTGAAACAAGATTGGCCTGATAAGGTGAAGGATAGGAGTGATGAACATTTTTCTTGTGTGAGAAGGCCTAATCCTAGTAGCCCTCCTAAAACCCTAACCTAGGGTATGGTGGTAGCGATAGAAGAAAGGAGAGTTGAGCTTGGGTAAGGACCATTCCTAGACCATTTTGAAGCCAAGAAGTCCTATGCACACCCCTGCAACATTGTTAGGAGGATTTAGAAGTTTACTAGTCTTTATAAGAACTAAGGGCTAGATTGAGTGTATGAGGAAAAGCACCAAGAACTCATTGGTGACAACAAACTGGAAAATAAGCACCAAGAACTATTTAGCAGCAGCAAATTGAATTTGATAGCAGGGTTGGCAAGTGACCAGGGGTGCCTAAGTGCCTTTAGGACCTATAGGTTGAATGGTGGAGTGAAGCACCAAGGGTTATTTAGTTTGAGACCCAGAGCATTGAGACTGTGACTGTCTCAATCCAACCTTGTTTCTATCAGATTGGTATCAGAGCAGTGAAATATTTGGGAAAGCAACTTATATGTTAGAGGAA
>VDFB02257335.1:0-167544 GCA_007258455.2 Sequoia sempervirens | reverse complement strand
GATCTTTTCTTTGTCTTCTTGGTTGTCCCACGTAGTACCCACCAAGATCCCTGAGGTCTTGTGTTACGCTGGGGCATCCTTGCGTGCTTGTGGTTATCCCAATACCTGGCCCGACCAAGGTCATCGTAACTTTGGGGTGTTGGGATAGCCTTCTTGTTTGTTATGTCTGTTTTCTGCATTAGACACTAATCCGCCTTGGTTCTTCATACCCTGGCGTCTTGTGTCTTATGCTATAGCAAAAATTAGTGCTCCGACGATGGCAAATTGCATTTAGATTGTATTTCATCCCCCATCCCAACCCCCCATCCATTCATCCTTCATCACACTCCCCTCCCAATCTTCCATTGCATTGCATCACCTTCTTCAACTCCCCTTGCATCATCTCATCCATTTCAAGAGCACACTCGTGTTCTCTTGAACCCGCATGTCCTCTCTAGGGGGCATCCTTCATCCCTAATTTTCATCATTTTCTTTTTCCCTTCCTAGTCACTCTTTTGAATTACTGGGGCATCTTTTCCAATCTAACCATCTTCTTCTAGGTTCTATGTTTTAATATTCTTTGAAATGATGCTACTTCGTAACACCATCTCAAAGAGGGGCAAAATGTAGATGTCTAAATTTGGACAGTTAATTTATCCAAATTCATCCCCTTTCGTCTTATTTTCGTTAATTAAGTAATACTGCTATTATTTAATTAATAGCTTTAATCCTGCCAAATCCCTAAGGTATTTAATCAATAATACCTTATCTCTTTAATCCTCCTTCCATCAAATGAATTAAATAAATATTCCATTTATTTAATTCCCTTCATGTCACATCCTCCATCATTTTCATCTTATCTTAATCCTTCTTCTAATCCCATCATTAGGATGTGCACATGCCTAATCCTTGATTAGGATGTGTCACATCCTCCAACTTTTGCAAGTTGGCCTCTAATCTCTCTTAGCCACCTAACCCCCCTCTAATCCTTCATTACTCTTTCCCATGTGATCTTTGACTTGTCACATCAAGTCACATGTGAAATCTAACCCTCTTCTAATCTTCATTAATTAATCTAATCAAGTACTTGCACAATCCTAATCACCCCCTTTAGTCAACTCTCCCCATCCCCCAAGGAATTTTTAATTCCTTTTTATTCATCAAGTGCTCCCGCCCCGCGTGGAATTTTTAATTCACCTTTTAATCTGATGACACCCTTTAGATTTAAAAGTTCTTCTCCCCATCCCCATAGGGATATTTGAGGAATTTTTAATTCCCCACTTGTCCTCTCACCCACATGGGGACAAGGACCTCCTTTATGAGGAGATCTTGTCCAATCCCATGGTACTTTGTACCTCATCATGTCCTTTTCTTCCACCTCATGTCCACTTCACCTTTTAGGGCTATCTCACATGCCACATGTCAAGATGTGAGGGCTTGTGAGTTCTCAACTCACCTTAGCCCTACATCTTGATATTTGGTGGATCAATCTCAACCGTCCATTTCCCCTAGGATTTCCCAAAAATCCTATAAATACCCCCTCTTTTCTCTCATTTTAGAGAGATCACTTGTGCTAGCCAAACTCTTGCAGTTTTATTTCTCAACCTCTACTTAGCCATTTTCACATCTTCATCCATTTGCATCCATCTTCACATCCTCATCTAGCTTGCATCTTGCCATCCAAGGAGCATACATGTCAAAGATCGAAGGGCCAACCAAAGGATCGACTCAACGCAAGGTATAAAGTTCCATTTCGTGGCTTTGTCTTGTTTTGTTTCCAACTTAGGCTAATCTCGAAGTGTAGGTTGTTTTAAGTTGTTTATTTGCACTCTTTATTTTGTTGCTTGTTTTCTAACACCTATTTCGACCTATCACAGAAACAACTAGAATTATCAGAATTACATACACTTTAATCAAGAACACTGACAAAGACCATAAAAACACTGTCAGAACACATATCTTCATAATTTGAACAAATCTTCATGCATACCTCTGAAACTTCTAGAGGATGGACTAGATACACTCAACATAAAACCCTTTAACCCACAACAATTTATCTCCAGCGTACAAAACAAGACACCTTCGTGACCTTCACAGTTCCACTAGGAACCTGCAACACTTTCTTTTACAATTTTATCAATATCCTCGACATATACAACCTTCAATACATCAAATGATAATAGTGTTGAAATTAATGAAAAATACATATTAGCCACACAACCACAAAATCCAACAATCTCCCCCTTTGGAATTTATGGCAACACATGGTGTGAAAAACACCATCAACCCAACTCTCAATCAACACTTACTCCTTAGTTTCTAACTCTTCTTCCTTGACTTCTTCTGCAAGATCTTCTCCCCACAAGATTCTTCACTCTAGATAAGCAACAATTTTTCACATTACTCTTCTCCCTCTTTGACATCAATGGAAAAGATAAACATTATCTCTCCACATGCAAGCTTTGAACCACTTATTTGCACATTTGACTACTCCCCTTGAGTAGCAGCCACGAGAACATCAATCTGGATCAAAATATGACCATGAAATACATAGATTGATGCAAGTTAATGCATCCTAGTTCATATCAGGAGGGGTAATCACCCCTAGCATCCCTCTGAGATACTCAAAATTATACTTCGACAATGGCTTAGTGAAAATATCTACAATCTGTTCTTTGGTAGGCACATACTCCAGTTTGAATTCTTTTTCACTTTCTCCCTCCAAAAGTGAAACTTGATTGATATATGTTTGGTCTTAGAGTGTAGCACCAAATTATTTGATATGTTAATTTCACTCGAGTTATCATAGTATATGGCAATAGGCTCATCATACACTACTTTGATATCTTTCAACATCTGTTTCATCCACATCACTTGAGTATAGTTATTTGCAACAACAATATACTCTACTTCAATAGTAGATAGAGAAATGGCATTATGATTTTTTCTCAACCAAGACACCAGCTTCTTCCCTAGAAAGAAAGCACCACCACTAGTACTCTTTCTGTCATCTACATCTCCTACCCAATCCACATCAGTATATGCATTTAAAGTAAGATCATCATCCTTAGGGTACCAAAGCCCAAAATCAACTGTTCCTTTCAGATACCTGAAGATCCTCTTAACAACTATCACATGATATTCTTTTGGATCAACCTAAAATCTAGCAACCATACATACAACATTCATAATGTTTGGTCTAGTCTGAGTTAAGTAGAGCAATCCACCAATCATTGATATGTATCTTGTTTGATTTGCCTTTGGAGAATCATTATTTTGTGTCAACTTACATCTAGTTACCATGGAAGCACCAATAGGTTTTGAATCATCCATGCCAAACTTCTTCAGCAATTCTCTCACATATTTGGACTGAGATATGAAGATCCCCTTGTCTAACTAAGTAACTTGCAATCCCAGAAATAACTTCATTTCTCCAATCATACTCATCTTAAATTCACTTTTCATTTCATCAACAAACCTCATACATAGATTATCATCTCCTCCAAAAATAATGTCTTCAACAAAGACTTCAATAATAAATTCTTTGTCATGTTCCAATTTGAAGTATAAGTTGTTGTCAGTAGTACCTTTATTGAATCCAAGCTTCAGTAAGTATTTGTCTAATCTAGCATACCTGGCTCTGGGGGCTTTCTTGAGTCCATACAAAGCTTTCTTCAATTGACAAACCTTGTCTTCCTTATCAGCCAGTTGAAATCCATCAGGTTGTTCAATATATACTTCTTGTACCTCACCATTTAGAAAATTTGACTTCACGTCCATTTGATATACTTTATAGTTCTTGTATGCAACATAAGCAAGAAATAATCTTCTAGCTTCAATTCTAGCAATAGGGGAAGAGGTTTCTTCAAAGTCAATACCTTCCATTTGTGAATACCCTTTACATGCCAGTATTGCTTTATTCCAGACCACTTCACCTTGTTCATTTAGCTTATTCTGAAAGATCCATTTAGTACCAATTACATTTTTAACTTCTAGCATGGGAACTAGTATCCATGTATCATTCTTTTCAATCAACATTAATTCTTCCTTCATAGCTTCCATCCAATGTTCATCATTGCAGGCTTCTTTGACATCTTTATGTTCAATCTTAGAAATCAGGCAATACTCTTCTGCAATCTTTCTTCTAGTTTGCACACCTTTATTCTTATCTCCTATAATTTGATTTTCAAAATGATTTAGCTTTACATACCTCAGAGTTTTAGGATTTTCTTGAACTTCTGATTCTTTTGTTCTTTCTTCTGCGCTTGCACTTGTCTCTGCTTCCTGACTATATTGATTTACCAGAACAAATTGAAGTTGTCTTACCGGAACATATGGCACAATTTGAAGTTGATTTTGTGTCTGAACATTCTTCCCTTTGTTTGTATTGTCTTCATCTAAATCATATCCACAATATCTAGATGATTTAGCAGAATCCTCATCAACTCTGACATTTGCACTCTCAACCATTTTCCTTAGTTTTTTTTATAGCACCGGTAGGCCTTGCTTCTAATAGAGTAACCTAGAAAGATTCCTTCATCGCTTCTTGCATCAAACTTTCCTATATCATCATCTCTCTTGATGTAGCATTTTCTTCCAAAGATCTTGAAATATTTAATAGTAGGCTTATAACCAAACCATAATTCAAAAGGGGTCTTACCAGAATTACCATTTACATTTACCCAGTTCAAAGTATACACAACAATGCTTATTGCTTCATTCCAATAGATGTGGTGCACATTTCCTTCAATCATCATTGCTCTAGCAACATCCAGAATTATTCTGTTCTTTCTTTTAGCAACACCATTCTGTTGAGGGGTCTAGGGAGCAGATAACTGTCTTCTAATTCCGTGCTCTTCATAGAAAGAATTAAACTCCCTGGAGGTGAACTCACCACCTCTGTCTGACCTTAGGCATTTTATTTTCAGACCTTTCTCATTTTCTGCCATAGCTTTGAAACTTTGAAACTTTTCTAATGCTTCACATTTTTCTCTTAAGAAAGCAACCCATATCATTCTAGAATAGTCATCAATAATCAGCATAAAGCACCTTTCACCATGGATACTTTTGACTCTGGAGGGACCACATAGATCAGTATGCATAAGCTTCAGTAATCCATTTGAATTATGTTGTTTGCTTCGAAAATAGATCTCTTACTGCTTGAGTGGAACTTATTTTGACAATGTTATCAAAATTTACATGACACAATCTTCTATGCCATAACCAACTTTCATCTACTTGATCAATTAAACAACTCACTAGTAGCATTTAGGTGAAAATATTACCTTTTGTCTGTTTACCTGAGGAAATTACATTTCCAGAGCTTCCATATATCCTGCATCTTCCATCTTTGAACTGAAGATCATAACCTTTTTCTACCATCTATCCAACGCTCAACAGGTTGTGCTTCAAGCCTTCAACATAAAGAACATAATCAATGTTATGCTTACCACCAAGACAAATAGATCCTCTGCGACGAATCACACAAGCATTGTTATCTCTGAATATTACAATCCCATCATCATACTTCTCTAGACTTACAAATTTGATTTTGTCACCAATCATATGATGTGGGCATCTGCTGTTAATGACCCACTCATCCTTTTCTTCAATTCAAGCTGTAAGATATTTTTCAACTTTAGCAGATTCAGTAGCCACAAGACTATTTTCCTTGATAGCAATGAAAACCCAATCATCTTCATTTCCATTATCTTTATCAGACTCATCATCAGTCACAAATTCTTCAACAAAGTAGCATTTCTTTTGGAATCTAGATTTTTTAGGCTTGGATCTAGGAACTCTTTTAGGACAGCTTGATGCAAAATGACCTATTTTACTACAAGAAAAACATTTAATAGGAAAAAATCCTTCATACTTACCGTTTCCTTTTCCTTCTTTCTTTACAATCAGTGCTTCCATTTCTTCTACCTCTCTTTCTTTATCTTCAAGTTGTTTCAATTCTTCATCATATTTGGATGTCTTTATAGAACTTTCTCCCAAATCACATCTTTACTTGTTTCTTCTAGATAGAGTAGCCTTGAATGCAGTTTCAGTCTTAGGAACAGAATCACCAAATTCACTCAACTCAAAGGCAACAAGTTTACCAATCCGTGTATCCCTTGTCATATTTGTCAATGGTCTAGTTTCTTCAATAGCATGAGCCTTGGCTTTGTAGGAGGGAGGCAATGATCTGAGCACCTTAGCTATAATTTCTTCCTCATCCAGCTTACCACCAGAACATCTAATACCCATCACTAGTTCATTTACTCTCTACATAAAAGAAGAAATATTTTCATCTTCACCCATCTTTAGATTTTCGTACTTTCCTTTCAAACTCTGTAGCTTAGCCATCTTCAAATGTACATCTCCTTCATACAAAGTTTCCAACTTTGTCCACATCTCATGAGTTGTCTTTAGACCTAACACATTTGTCATTTCTGAATCTGTTAAAGCACTCAACAAAGCTTCCATCACCCTGACATTATTCTCAACTTCTTTAATCTCATCAGTAGTCGAGGGCCATTCTAAGGAATAACATATTGATTCTTTGTAATTTTACAGAAGGGTTCACCAATACACTTCAAATGACACTCCATCTGAGCTTTCCACAATGAGTAATTTTTTCCATCAAATCTAGGACTGTCCTTCTTGTATGATGCCATCTCGAATCACCTCAAGCTTTTAAACTTCTTCAGAGGAACCTGCTTTGATACCAATTGTTGGAAAAACAAGGACAAACAACTGAGAGGGGGGTGAATCAGTTGTCACAGAATACTTAAATATTTTCAAACTTTATTTAACTCAATATCAGATCTGATGAATAAACAATAAACAATAAACATTCAACACATCAGAAACACAAAGAACACCAAGATTTTTATGTGGAAACCCTGTTAGGGTAAAAACCATGGTGGAGGTTAGTCCACAATATTATACCCTGTTAAAAGTATAATGAGAAATAATGGGAATGCACATCCATTCAGGCACATTTCCTAGAGCTCACTACTCAAATACAAAAGAGGACTCACTATCCAAAGAAAATTTTGGATTAAAACCATCCAAGTTGTGAACTGAGAAAATAACTTCTATACAAGCATGATTACAGTTCCAGTTAGGCATAGAAAAACCTTCTTCACTCTTTGCTCAAACTTCTTCACACTTCACTTAGTCTTCTTCACACTCTGATTTGCAATCAAATGATATTCACACATACACACATGGGAGCACACAGAGCACACTTTACATTGATGAAACAATTGCTCTTATATATCTGTATTATGAGATTACATCAACAACTTAGTCGGCTAGAGATATAAAACATATTTTCAATGTCAACCCAAATTTACAAATAATTTTTCAATGCGAATCCACCAAGGTCGGCCACAACATAGTAAATACAAAATTAACAACTCCAACACAAAAAGACTTCAATTAATTTCACCTCGAAGATCCACTACACATTACACCCATCATGTCGGCCAAGAACATGAAAAACTGAACATACAAAGAAAAATATTCAACCACAAGCATATCGATCAATGTGGATGTACCAAAAAGATAGAGCATGGTCTAGAAACATACAAGAACACCAAGAAACAACATAGAAACATCTAAAACAACTAGAATTACCATAATTACATAAAATTTAATCAAGAAAATTGATAGAGACCACAAAAACACTATCAGAACACAGATCTTCATAATTTGAACAAATTTTCACGTGGACCTCTGAAACTTCTAGAGGATGGACTAGATACACTCAACAAAAAACCCTTTAATCCATAACAATTTATCTCCAACGTACAAAACAAGACACCTTCGTGACCTTCACAGTTCCACTGGGAACTTGCAACACCTTCTTTTATAATTTTCTCAATATCCTTAACATATACAACCTTCAATACATCAAATGCTAATAGTGTTGACATCAATGACAACCACATATCAGCCACACAACCACATCATCCAATAGATTAATCCATGAAGATGGAATGGACAATTAGGCTATGCTAAGGAAATGTGTTGTCTTGACACACCAAGCAAAAAATTCCCTTCCCTATTTGCTTCGTTGCCTCAACCAAACACCAAACATGGTAAGTAACTTCCTAGAATAATGTTATTCCAATGCACTACCTTAAAATACGTTTCAAAAATGGACTTGGTTGGCCACTACAAACAAGGTTTTTAATGATCATATTCGGGATAAACAGGTGCTATACATGTAGTGATTCACTCAATTAAGAGGCTTCCCAACCCTTAGAAATATCCAAGGGTTTTGACATATCACATGGATACTAAGGGAGATATTCACTAGCTTGGTTAATGAATTTAGTCACACCAAATTATTTATATAGTGGACTGAAATGAAAGCACTGCTTGGGTCATTCCCTCTCACAAGTGGGAGGTAGGCCCTCTAAAGGTAAGATAGAATGTGAAGCTTAAAATGCTTTTCGTCACCCAAGATCACCAAAAGGCGCAAGGGGAGAGGATAGAAATTTCCAAGAAGAAAAGTATACTGGTATCAGGACATAATAACCCAGCCAAAATAACCCTGGACAGAAAAAACCCGACCAAAATAACCCAAGGACAAAATAACCCATGGATAGAATAACCCGTGGTCAAAATAACCCATGGACAGAATAACCCATGGTCATTTTAGATTAGGCTAGTAAACTAGAAATGACATAAAATAAATTATAAATATGATTGTGAGGCACCATACAGGCTATTTAGGTCATTTTTAGACCATATATCCATTATATACCCCTAAAATAGCCTTAAAACACCTTTAATATTTTTAAATAACCTATAAAATGGTAAATAATTATAAAAATAAAGGCAATTTAGTGGGAATAAGTTGATTATTTTGAAGACACATGGATTGGTAGACTAACCAGAAGAGGCAATAGATGATCACCCAAGTTTCCAATCACAATGTAGAATTGCTATTCAGCTACTCAAGATGATCTTCCCATAACCAATAATACTATTAAGGGATGGCACAGAGGATTTAGTGAATTGCTTCAAGCATCGCACAACTCAGTCTGGAAATTCATCAAAGTAGTGAAAAAAATAGAGTCTCCAAGAGAATAGAATAGAGAAATATATGGCTGGATACATTGGGCAACCAAGCAGGAAAAAATACCGTGAACTCAAAGAAAGACTAAAAAGATTGGTTGATGGTTATGGCAGCCATAAAATTTTAGATTATATAAGGCATTGCTCATAATTTGACACTTTAATTGAAAATTTGAATAATAAAGTTTTTTTAGCAACATACATGTAATTTATAAATTCTGTTTTCCTTTCTCTATATTCTTATGGGGATATTTTGTCCATGGGTTATTTTGACCATGGGTTATTTTGGTTTGGGTTATTATGACCCGGGTTATTTTGTCCCTAGGTTATTGTGACCGGGTTATTTTGTCCAGGGTTATTTTGGCTAGGTTATTATGTCCTGTAACCAAGTATAGTTGGGTGTTTCTCTTCACCCAAGATCGCACGAAGCACAAGGGGAGAGGATACACACAACAAGCACACACAAGCAAATCAAACACATGTTCATTTTAACCTTGACAAGCATAGTGAGTTCGTTTTAAGCACCAAATTGAAGTCTTGAAATTATTTTGTTCAATTTTAAACTGACATTACAAAATGAGGATATTTGCGTTCAATTTTAACCAACTTTGAACATTTATTTTAAACCCAAAAGGAAATTTTAGTTGGTCCTAAAATGTGAAATAAAGCATCATAAAATGGGTTATAATTTTCCCATAAGTGTAAAAACACTAGTTACATTATATAATCAAATGATGATATGCTCCTTCACTTCACATTTTATTGCCCAAATTTGCAAAACTAGTTAGCCTCAAAAAAATAATTTAGAAGTCAGTGACATGTTAGAAATCAAATGAAATAAAAAATTTAAAACACATATCAAAATTTAGCCCTTGTTTTGTTTACCAGTAAAAAGCGACGCTAAAATCAATTACATCACTGAATTTCATTAGACGTGTCGCTATATCGCTAATGCATTGTTGTATTGAAAAATCAGATGCATTGTTTTACAGTAAATAGTGACATCAACAACATCGCCAAATCAAATGCATTGCTAAATCAAAATTTATGATGCAATTAAAAATAAGTTTAGTGTCGCTAATTTAATATGTGGTGATGAAATTTAATCACGCGTCGCTAAATTAATTGTGCATCGCTAAAATCAACACAAAGTGTGTCGTTGTATAGTGACGTGTATTAGATACACCGTTGAATTTGATCAAGTGCGTCACTAAATTTACAAATACCAAAAAATGGGAATCTAAAGAAAAATTTGTCAGATTTGATTAGTACTACCCTCCTAGTGCCAAAATGTGACCAATGACATAGTATAGGTTAACTACACTTGACCCATACAGATTTGAGGCATATTTAATCCACTAAGCATTAATCCCAATAAGATATTCAATATCAATAAAAATGAAGAAGAAATTAATCTAACATGCTAAAAAATGAAAGCTTGACAAACAACTATTCTAAGACATTGAAACTTATCCTATTGGGAGAGTGGTGTCACATTGATGTGGAATGGTGACCCTTTCCCAATCCCTTGGATAATGAGCTTGTTTCAATCAATTTTATTGAGGAAAACTGATGAAACCAATGAGAGATATATATGAAACATGATGAAAGCTAATTTAACATGATATATGCTAAGATGTATGTTGTAAACGTGTGTAAATCTATTCTAAATGTATGCAATATTTAAAGATGCAAGTCCTAATTCCAAAATATGCTAATTGGATGTAACTAAGTTAACATGGAAGCCATTAATGGATGTTTTAAGCTACTATGATCAATATTTTAAACTCAAAAGCTAAATGTATGAAATATGAGTGTGATTTTCAATAGCATAAGTTTGCTATTAAAAAGATGGATCCCTATTCAATAGATGTAAGGTCTATTTATAGAATAGGAAAGAAGAAACCGATGGCTAAGATTGAAAGAATCAATCAATGGTTAGGATGGAAGAAATATGAAGGCATGGATCATGGATTTCCATCAAGGGTTGAGAATGCAAGATGATATTTAATTAAGGGCTCACAATCATGCAAAGAAGCACACTTTCAAAACTTGCTCAAGAAGTTTTTTGAAAGTTTGTTACAAGAAATAATATTCCTTTTTTCAAATGAGTGAAAAGGGAAAGAATATTCCATGAGAATATTCCATTTTGGAGGAATGTGCAAAGGAGAAATATTCCCTTGCAAGTGGGAGAGTTAAAATTAATTAGTAATTTGATAATTAAAACAAAGTTTCAAGTACGCAAATTAGAGGAATCTAGGATATCCATTAAATAATTAACTTATTTAATGGAAAAGGGGTCAAAATGACATTTAATTAAATAATTAAGATTATTTTAATTAAATGAGAGGACTTAGGGTGTTAAAATTAAATATTTTGATTTATTCAATTTAATAGGATGAAAGGTTCGCATGAAAGGGGTAGGAATTAACCTAATTAGCTTTATCAGATAAATAGATGAAAATGATGCATTTAATTAAATAGCTAGGCTAATTTAATCAAACAAGTGAAAAGAGGATGGATTTCAGGATGAAACGATGTTAGTATATCGGATTAATGTGCATAGTATCATTCATGACATTTTTTAGTGTCTACAGTAACACAATGGGGTGTAACACATAGGAAAAAAATCTTGGTGATGTTTTCCAAGAGCACATCCATGACAAACGCCATTAGTATAGGAAACATTAGGGATTCCTAACACCAATGCTTTTGTACTCATCTACTAGAGATAGCAATAATTGACATGACCAAAATGTTCATGCCAAAGGTTACTCATAGTGTTTGCATGTGCTATGAAGGATGAACCTATACCAAATTTTGAACTCTCAAAACCATCAAATTAATATAAATGTGAAGAAGAATCAACACTCCTAGTAGCCATAATAATATCAAGATCATGAAGGTCTCAAATAACCACATCATGTGGGGTAAACTCGATTATCCTACTGATGCTAGATTAGTAAATCTGTTACATTGAAAGAAGGTTGGTGGAGATATCAAGAACAAGAACTTTTTGAAGAAAACTTGTTAGGAATTGGGTGTTGTACACCTTGCATAATGTTTACAATGTTTAATTTATTATTACATGTGTGGTGAACCTAGGGGGACCTAGAGGTATGTGCATCACTAGAAGTTAACATTCTTGGGGCCACTTTACAAGTTGTATGTAACATTGGGACATAAGTTGAATATAAGTTATAAAAATGTATTTATTTAATATTGAGGAAAATAATTTAATAAAGTACCCAATATTAAATGTGGGGTCATGGTTTTGTGATTTCATGATTTTAGTCACATGGTTTTATGTAATGCCACTTGGTGGCTTTGTGTGAGCTTGTTTCTATAAAAGCAAACACAAGGGTAGTTGTCTAAGGTTGGCTGGTTGAGGTTTTGAGTCTTCTTTTGAAGAGTGCATATGTGAAGCATGGCATGGGATGTGTGGTTACATGCTTGGACACATGGAGGATGCATTGGAGAGGCTTGATGTTTTAGAGGTATTTATAGAGGCTCTGAAGATGTATTGTAATTTTTACTACTGAATAATACATTGAGCATGTATGTTTTTGGAGGCTGGGATTTTCCCTCTATGAGTGTTTTCTTAGGGTATATCTTGTGTCATCTTTTGATGGGTATATTGGCTATTCTCTTGCATGTGGATTCCGAATACTTATTTGCATAGATTCTCTTGCATGGTTGTGGTTGGATAACCCTTAGTTGAGTAAATATATTGTTAAGTTTTAATCCAGGGCTTGCATAGAAAGAATGAAAGACACGGAAATATATGAGAGTTTTGTAGGTTGTTTATGTAAATCTGAGGGTTTTGGGATTGTTGTTGTGTTGGGTTTTTTGTAGATTTGGGGTGTGAGGAATGTTGGTTCAAAAAGGCTTCTTGGATGTGTGTTCATGTGAGGGTTTTGTGGGGAAAGTGTTACAGATGACCCCCTGGAACAAAATGGACATCACTATTGGATCTAGGATGGTTGAGAAATGAAGATTCATATAAAATTTGCTCTATTTTTACCACTATGAAAAAAATGCAAAATATTTTACCCCAATTCGATTGTATAGTTGACTACAAAGGTCATAGAAAAATAAAAATAATTTTTTTTTGGCAAATGAAAAAAATCCCTACAGAAAAAAAAATTATTGAAAAATTGATTAAAAACTTGTAATTTTAAAAGGTTATTTGAATTTATTTTTTATTTTTAATAATTGTGACTCGTGGGGGGTCCGTAGACCACCCCCCATATCTTTGTTAGGACGTACCCCCGTGTTGGCAGGCCATTCGACTTGACAATTGCTTGCTCTATCAGGCTAGTGGTCGGTTGGCCCCCATACCAGTGAGCTTAAGCCCTCGATCCCATGGGGGACCTCTACCCAACCCTTTGGGCTTAAACAAGTAAAATTGCATTTGAAGCAATTTTCAAAATCTGCCAAATCAAAATTTAAAAATGTAGTTTAAATCAAAATCTATTAAAAATTTGAAGTCTACCACCACCGATAGTGTGTTGTTGGTGGCTTAGCTTAGAGGCCACCCCTACTCATCCTATAAGCCAAATTGGAAGACTTATTTTCAAACAGGCATAACTTTCACCTAGGATGTTAGATTTTTGACTTCTTATACTCGTTGGAAAAGGGGTTCTAAGAACTACATAGTGGCATAGGTTTGGTTCCATGATTTTTCTATTTTGATGATTTTTTTGGACTTGAAAGCCAGATGTTCTCTTATACACAATTTTGAGCATAACTCTTGCATACATAATCGGTTTTTCAATTTTGAATAGGTATTGGAGAGAATGTTCAGTTTAATTCACAATAGTCTTGATAGTTTCTCAGTTTGATGAGCAAAGAGAGTTCTGTACTTGTTTGAACACTTGTGGGTGTCTGAGATTTAGGGTGTGATTGTGTGAGCATCTAGAGGAGTCGAGAGGAAAAAACTTGAGGGAGTACATGTTTTCACGATGGTATAGCTAATTATTAGTTTGGTGCTTCCTGATATAGGTTTATAAGTTTTTTTAAAAGTTGGACTTTTATGGTGACAGGTACTAAGTTTTTTTTTGGTTTGAGGACATTGGTTGACATGATTTGAGACTTGTATTTTTGTGTAGTTGATCGTTGAGTGTAATTACAATGTTGGTGTTGGTTATGGTGTCATGGTTTTGCAGGTACACTTTTACATTGGCACAACATAATTAGGTTTTGTGGTGGTTTTGGTGGTGATTTATTTTGGTTTTAGGAGGTTGTTCTTATCTCATTGATGCTTGATTAGTTCCTTGACTATGGCTACTCATTTGTGGACATGTTTGGAAAATTAGATCTATGGTAGATTTAGTGTTTGAGTCGTGAGGTCTATAGGATTATTCTCTTTGATATCTCACTTTACAGGTTAGTAACGTGATGATTAGTTTGCACGTTCACTATTTGTGATCTATGAGTTATGCAACTTGTAGGTGTGTACAACCTATTTTAGTTGTAGTGGAATGACTCAGATGCGGATTGTCTATATCCACATGATTAATTCAGTGCTAATGTAGAATTTGCTAGTTGACCTTATTTGTGGTCATTTGTGCATTGGTATGTTTGCTTTGAGATTAGAGGATGGAAGATGTATAGTGCCTAGATAGTCAATTATGGTACTTGTAGCATGTGGTTTATCACTATTTCATGAATGGATTTCTTAAAATTTTTAGTTAGAGCTTTTTATAATGATGGATTGGTGATGTTGGATATATTCTTGATGGTTTGTTGGCAGTTGTATCTTCTTGGCTCGAGGATCATGGTTATGGTTGATCTTTATTGAGGAGGTTGTTATCACGGTGTTATGGATAGCTCAGTTACATGATTCAGGGGGATCTTGTGACAATGATGGTTTCGTAGTTGTATCTTCTTGGCTTGGAGATCTTAGTTCTACTTGGTATGATTGGAATTTCAATTGTGTTTGTGGACTTGGATGATCTTCATGGAGGAGATGGTTGTCACAATGCCATGTGTAGCTCAGTATCATGGTTCAGTGGGAGTGTTTGGTAGTGACGTGATTCATTGCTAGTGATGGATGATATTATTTAGTGTTTGTGGATGTATTGGAGGAGCTCTTAGATCTTGTTACTATAGAAGAGTTATTTCACATTTATAGGTACACTAGTAGGAGATAGTTATTAAGTCATATGATTATTGATTCCTTGTTTAGAGTGTGTTTAGTATTATGTCATGATGCAATCTTAATTCTAGATTAGAGTTTTGACATGTTACATGTTCTCTTAAGACCAAGATGTATGCATTATTGCATGTTATCTCCTAGGAGGAGATGGTTAGATCATGATGTCATGTTGGGTTCTTGATTTTGTGGCTGGAGCTTTGATATTGATCATATTGGTTCTCTTGGTATTGAGTACATTGGTCATTTTCTTAGGAGATCCATAATAGTGTGGTGTTGTATTTAGATATTAGCATGGATTGATCAATTGGAGGCACTCATGGATACTTGGAGAGGTGGGTGAGGCTAGAGTTCTCTTGTGCTGAGAGACACTTGCTTGAGACGGTTAATCTTTTGAGGTTTCAACATGGAGACCGAGGAGCCTTCACCTAGATATGGACGTGAGTTCATGATGGACCTATGAGGAGATTGTTCTTGGATGAGTCATGATGACTTGGATATCCTAAAGGAGCATTCTCATTCCACACTCTTGGTCTACTCAACATATTATCACTTAAGAGGTAATGCCCATTATTTCTTTCAGGTGCGTTATATTTATGCTTTTTCTTCTCATGCATATGGATCCTGAACTATGGATATTTGGTTCTAGAGGGTTCATTTGAGGAGTTTTTGCATGTTTATCTCCTTATGCATTGTGAGTACATTCATTGATGTTGAGTTTAGGAGATGTATTGGGCTGATTTCCTAATATGGGAATGGATATTTAGTTTGATCTTCTTTGGTTTGAGAGGCTTACATCCATGTTGATTACATGATATATATGTTTTGTTTGATCTATGAGATCAAATAGGTTGGGTATTTTTATGGATTTTCTCTTGGGGTGTTATGGAGGAGATCATATTTGACATAGTTTTCAATTAGAGATGTATGTAGAAGGACATGCTACATGCTTATGATTTCCAGATTCTCTCTTTTTGGTCTTGGTTATCTTCTTGTATGTTTGGTTTCACATGATATTGGTTTTGAGCTTTGGTTGGAGCTATGGTGATCACTAGGCCTGTGGTAATGTGTTGTCACTTGGTTTTTGGGTGATGACATAGGGGTCCCTTTATCTCTTTCCTTTGTTGTGTGTGGAGAAAATGGGAGAGCTATGGAGACTTGTGGTAAGAGTTGTACTTATAGGTTATTTATTTACAGGTTTTGTATATCATTGTGGATGTTCCTTGGTACTACATGACTTTGTTTACACCTATGTGATGTTATTGGTAGACTTGGTATGCCTTAATCATTTTCAAATTTTTATTACCCATGCAATGGGAGCTCTAGGATGTGTATGTCATTCTTTGACAGGTTTGCACATGGAGTTTTTGATTGCAGTTTATGGGTGTACATGTTAACTACATGAGTTTTTATTATATTTCGTATACCTCAGAGGTTTGGATAGTTGGATGTGTTAGCACTTGATGTGGGTGCTATTTAAGATATGGTTAGTGTATCTTGACAATGATTGGTACATATTGATACCTTTGGATTGAGTGTTTGTGTTTGGGATATCAGTTGAGGCAGGACTTATGCTTCATTGTAATAGATTGTGTGGCTTCTCTTTGGATACCTTCTTATCTTTGTGCATTGGCATGATGGAGGATGAGAGCATTCATGCTTGGGATGGTGGTCACCTTGTTTCTTATTATAGGTATCTTGATGGAGCACTTTGATTCCTTGATGGTATATGTGGCTATAGGGATTGTTCCCTTGTTCATGTTTGAGGTTACTTGTTACCCCTTATGCAATGTATACAACAAGTGGGAGAATGTTAGGAATTAGGTGTTTTACACCTTGTGTAATGTTTAATTTATTATTATGTGTGTAGTGCACCTAGGGGGACCTAGAAGTATGTGCATCACTATGAGTTAACGCTCTTGGGGCCACTTCATTGGGATATAAGTTGAGTATAAGTTGTAAAAATGTATTAATTTAATCAGGTAAATTAATTTAGTAAAGTACCCAATATTAAATGTGGGGTCATGGTTTTGTAATCTCATAGTTTTAGTCACATGGTTTTATGTAATACCACTTGGTGGTTTTGTGTGACCTTGTTTCTATAAAAGCAAACACAATGGAAGTTATCTAAGGTTGTGTTAGCTCTCAAAAATGCAGGCGAAAAACCTCAAGAGGCTTCCAATCTCTTGGTACATTTTAGGGTAACAGACAAGGTCAGATGTTTAGACCTTCTACTCTTCAGGTGCTACTAGACCGAGGTAGGTGTACCTATATGAATGGAGTAGACTTAATGTGCTTATCTCTCTTGGGATGTTTTTCCCACAATGGCAGATGGGAATGGACAAATAAAACTAAATTTGGTATAAATTGTATAGCAATATTCAAAGCTAAATCCTAATATGCTCAGTTAACAAATGTAAAGAAAATGAATGAATCTAAATGGTGAAATGCAGAGACTAGTGCCTTATTGGGTATGCGGAGTCAAATGAAAAAGAAATGGGCAACTCATTTATGGAGAACACTCAAATTGTTTGGCATATGTTTTTTTTATAACTTGTATAAACATACAAGACTGTGATTACTAAGCTTTTCTTAATGATCCAAATGAATTTCCCTGATTACTGTGATCAACCAAAAGGATTTAATCTTTTCTTAAAAGAACCAATCAATTAATCACACAGATACAACAAATGTGCGCTGATAAACTGAATATAAACTTGTTATATCAATTTAAACAACTAGAAAGCATCAATCTTGGAGACAACTTAGTAATACTTTCAATAAATTCAACAGACAATTGACACCAGAAATGAGCTGCGACATCAATTGATTCTCATTAAAATCTCCATTTTGAAATCATACATCATAGTCCCTGTTCTATGGAAATTCTATTCCTATCCTACTTACTAATCTATCTCTAACGATCTCTTTTACAATTGAGAATGAATATTTATACATCTGTATCTGAAGAGACACATCGCTTCACATTCCAAATGTCAGCCAACAATATTTGGGTCTTTGTTAATACTCGCCAAATATTCGCCGTGACATTTTGTAGTCATACCGATCCTCAACGTTACACTGACAGTCATCTTGTGCATCGTTGTGAATTCATGTCATCTTATCGACACTTTGAGTCTCACCGACGAATGTCCATTCATCCCATGTGCTTCACTGTAACATTCCGATGTCGGGGAGATGTTTCATAGAACACACAATGTCTTACCGAAAATCTCCTTAAGTTCATATTTTCTCGCCGTGACAATATCTTTCTCTCACCGATGAGACAATATGTCAGCGAGACTGTATAACTTCACACCGAAAACCATCGATATAATTCATTCGCATTGTCGGCAAGACCAGAGCCATTCGCCAATACCTTACTCCGATGCATATTAGTCTTACCAAAGTGTATATCCTTATCGGCGGTCGGTAAGACACAATGAATTCGCTGAGACCTCATATCGAATACCTTTAGTTTGGCTGAAATATGTCCATGTGCACTGGTCGGTGAGACATAGAGAGTTCACCAAGACCTCATTCTGACGGTGGCTTTCACACCGATGGGGATCCCTCAGTCGCCGAAAAAATAGAAGTGTCCCATTGACAGGTGCCTGTATATGAATTCTGATCGCTATTACATTCCAGAAATCTTGCCGGCAATCTGCAACAAATGTATATTAGCAAAAATGCATTATGGGTCGGGGAGACCTTGATAATCTCATGCCGATTTGGATCATTATGTGAAATACTCAAACATAGATGGATTTTATGGGATAAAAATGGGCAGAATGTGAGCAAAATATTATGAAGAGAGGCCCTAAGCATATGGTGAGGACTTGATTGGAAACTAATGGGTTTGTAAAATACATCAAAATATTACAGCTCTAACAGGTTGGATGGTTGAGGTTTTGAGTCTTCTTTTGAAGAGTGCATATGTGAAGCATGGCATGGGATGTGTGGTTACATGCTTGGACATATGGAGGATGTATTGGAGAGGCTTATGTTTCAAAGGTATGTATGCAGGCTTTGAAGATCTATTGTAATGTTTATTGCTGAATAATACTTTGAGTATGGATTCTATTGGAGGCTAGGTTTTTCCCCTTATGAGGGCTTTCCTAAGGTATATCTATTGAACATTCAAAATAATAAGAGGGGGGGGGTGAATCAGTATTCCATAAAACCATTCACATAAAATCCATATAACCATTATCACAATTTTGACTAAATCAACAAGAGAGAACATATAAAGAAATCAAAGCAACCGTACACATGAACACCAAGATTTTTACGTGGAAACCCCAAAGAGGAAAAAACCATGGTGAGGGTTAACTCACAATATATTACATCTAGATAAAAAATATTATAGGGCTCATTGCTAGGACTCACTGTCCTTAAAAAGTCTCACTACCTAAATACAAAAGATGGTTGACCACCAAGATACAAAGATAGTGGCTCACTGCCAAGAGATTGAACTGATAGGATACACCTTCAATGTGTAGGGCTCAGTTCCAATGAAGCATAGAATATGAAGTAATGCCTCACACAATAGTGGCTCAACAAACCTATACTGATCCACAACTGATAAAGCATTTAGGCTTAGACCTTTCTTCCACACACTTTTCTTCTCCACACTTTCTTCTCCTTCACTCACTCTCTTTATCTCATTCCTCAAAAAATATTATATATATACAAGTATATCTTAATCATCAATTAGGTCAAATTAATTAGATGAAAAAAATAATTAAAACTCTCTTTTTTGGCACCATAAAACATTTTATCCATGTAATGCATTGTACCAAGTCGGTTGACATCCATAAAACATAACTGGTCTCCATAATGTATTGCATACACTGAGTCAGCCAAGACTAGAACACAATTCTCCAAACCAACAAATAATCCTCAAAGCAAACACCATCCGAATATGAGAACACATTAATTTCCCATCATACCATCGGCATAGAGACTATCAACCAAACCACAACATAAGAATATTCAACTTAATAGAATGCGAAGTCTCCCACATAGTATGCCAAGCAAGGAACAACAGTAGAATACAGAGTTGAACTATGTTAGAGATAACTTTTTTCTCACAACCAAAGACATCTCAAGATCTAGGATATAGCTATCTAAATGAGTCAGGATAACATGGTTAAGAGTTTAGATTCATATCATATCTTGTGGTGATTTTCGGACTCAAACACCAACACACCGATCCATCACAAAAGGGCATTACCAATAGAGAACAACTTTCGGTAAACTAAGTAGACTTCTCATAGAGTTATCACCATGTAGATATCATCATGTTGACATCAATGAAAACATATAAACCATCCATACATCATGCTCATGTTGCAAGGCTCAACAATCTCCCCCTTTGGCATTGATGGCAACATGCATGACAAAAACATTTTCCAACTGCAACTGAATACACTGAATACTTTGAATACTTTGAATACTCCCCTTATCAAAAATGTTCTTCAAAAAAATGTTTTTCTTTGTCTCTCTATATTTGCATCTCTTTATATCTCCTCCTTTGACATCAATGACAAAGGACAGGGGTCTAGTATAATCTATATAATCAAAATGTAGCCAAAAAGATACGAACACAAAATTGAATTAACCTGAAGAACCTTTGAGACTCTTCAGGATGACCTTCCACAACACTTTTCCTTCTTCCCATAAATCTTTTGCACTTATAAGAGTCTTGTGAAATAGCTCAAGTTTAGTTAAGGACTCTATACCATTAGCTAGAGTATTGGGATAAAGATTAATCTTTGATAATTCACCAGTACAACTAAGAGCACTAGAAACAAAAGTGTGCCTGAGTTTAATCATTTCTCTGAGTGCCACAAACTTCTTAATAACTTCTATCCTTTGATCCTACAAAGAAAAGAATTTATCCTAAAGTTGCACAATGTAGGATCACCTCTGATTATCTATATCTTTTGCTAACTTGTATGTATCTTCCTAAGTGCTCATCCTGGATTCACTCATCCTTATCTCATTTATTATGTTCAATGTATTTCCAGACCAATTTAGGCAAAAAGAAAGTAGTTCCTATGCCTCTTCTTCACAACCTTGTACACCCTATGATTCCTTCATTACTCGACTGTGTGCATTTGCACATTTTTCTTTGATACCTTCCAAATTTCCTTCATTAGATCCAATTTCAATAGGTACTTCAAGTCCAGAGATGTACAAACCTTCAAAGAATCAATAATTCCTTTGAGATTCTCCACAACAAAAATAGATGAATCAAAATTAGCACCGGGAATAACCATCTACAATTCTTCCAAATCTTTCTGAATATTTATCCTTTCATGCTCATGTTCAAACTCACTTCCTTCTGCAACTTCTTGCTTAACAACACTCTTCCTTTTCTTCCTTGTTCTAGTTGTGCTATCAAAGGTACCTTCTATATGGAGATTCTTAGGGCTTTCCAAAAGAATTTTAGCATAATTATCAATTTCAGCCTCTAACACTTCATAATCTAATTCAAATATCCATACCAACCTTGATTTAACTACTTCCATGTGACAAAAAAATTATGCTTCTAGAGTACCTTTCAACAACATTAACTAGAATCCTAAACCTTCTATTCATCCTCATCCGAAATTTTCCAAAGAATGTAGCAAGGGTAGTCTCTTGTACATCTGAGCTACCAATATTTATCATGAAGTTTCTGATTTGATGGGAAATAGGTACTATATTTGACCATTCTATCCTTCCTATTAACGGTAACTCTCCCAAAAAGTAAAATAGAAGACAAACAACAAGATTTCCATACTGGAATGCATTCTTCTTACTCTTCTTTATTTCCTTTAAATTCTTAAAAAGATGTATATGAGGTAATTTACATAAGTCATAATCCATACCTCTTTTAACCATATCAACAACAATATGTACAACAGTAGTAGAAACTGTGAGGTCATTGTTAGGGATACAAAATTTGTGACCAATGACCATAGCAGCATACCTTATTACCAGATCAACAATTGATCTCAAATCAATATCTTTTCCTTCAAGACTCACACCGGTAACCTCAAATATCTCTTGCTCATCCATAGCCTTTCATTTGGGAAATGGTCTAGAGGAACACAAACTAGTTACGTCTCTAATAGCTTCTCTGGTAATCAAATGCGTCTCATCAATCCACAAATACTCATCGTGAATTTTGCCTAAAACTATTCAAATATACTTCTTTTCAAATTCAAACAAAGGGACTTTCCTCCAAACATCCAACTTTTTCTCAACTAACACTCTGTAGGCATCATGGCTCTCTTCCAATTCACTTTCCCATAGCATGCTCAAGTGAACTGATGACATTTCTTCTACCTTACTATAAAAAAATGCATAGATATCCTCTGTGGGAAACACTCATGGAGGGATGCGAGAGAATGTGCCAATAGACTCTTTCGACAGATCCTTCAAATATCTTCTCAAATTAACTTGCACTTTATCCGCACTATTTACAATCTTTGAATTATCCATAGCAATAAAAATGAAAGATTGTGCAAACAAAAATACCTCTGTAAATGCCAACAAGAAATGTATAGATATCCCACTTCCATAGCTCACTTTGAATCCACTTGTTCTTTTCTTCAAACCCTAAAACTCTAAAAATTTCTCTCTAAGCATCCTTTGCACGCTTCTCCAAATTTGCGTAAGCCTCTTGAATTATCTAAATTTATTCTTTCCATTCCGAATGATTTTGCAATAAATGCTTCAACTTGCAAGTAGATTACCTCAAAAATTGTGTACACCTCCATTCTTTCAAATTTTGTAGGCTTTATCCTTCACACATGTGACTAAAAAATTCCTTAATTTCCTTACCACATTAAATATACTTCAGTCATGATGTGACACAAGTATCGATGAGGGGGTTTGTTAGATTTTTTGATAATTTCTCCCCCTTAGCCATCGCTTTACTTAGAAATTGATAGGAGTATCTGCATCAGAGGTCAGAACATATAAGACTGATGATTCAACTTGCTTTCCTTCCTTTCTCCAAATCCTTTTCATTTTCTTTCTTGCTTCTTTCAGATCAACAATTTGATCATGCTTCTTCATCGGATAATTATTTTTTTCTTCTTCTGCAGTTATTATAACCAAGGTGTTCCAAATTGTTGCACTTACAACAAACAACATTCTTCTTTTTGTTCTCTCTTTTATTCAACTTATCTTCACACATACTAACTTTTTATTCAATCTTCTTGCACTTGAGACATTTTTTGGAGAATGATAAAGAATCATTCATTTTACTTTTGTAATCCTTTTCCTTATGACAAAATTTCTTGCAGGAATAGCAAACATCATTGAAAGATAAATACCTTTTAGCATCATGTCGTGACATGAGTTCTTATGGAATTGTTTCTTAGATCCTTGATTTGTCCATTTTTGCACTGATTCCCCTTATCAGTAGATTGCTTCACTTTAGAACTTTGACCTTTCTCAAACCCTAAAGCAGTCTTATCCATCGCCGATCTCTAAGAAGTAATCAATTCATCAAGCATTATCAAGCTTATCTTAATTTTTCCTTCAAAACTTCTTGCCTTTTCAAGATCATATCTCAATATTTTTGCTTCTTCCTCAAGCCTTATGCATTCATCCATCTTCCTTTGAATTTCAATTTTATGATATTCTTCAGTTCTTTTATTTTCATTCAATTTTTTCAGCAGACTGGAGACAATTTCATCTACTTTAGCCAATAGATCACATGCTTCAACACTTTTACTTTGCAACTTTTCAATATATACTCATTCACTTTCATCAACTTGTCCTTTAGATCTTCCATTTCTTCTAAATATCTAACAAAGACCACTTCTGGAGGAAAAAAATTCTTGTATTCAAATTTTGGGAGCTTCCTCAAGCTGTTAGGCTCCTTCTGAGGAACCAAGCTTTGATACCAATTGTTGAACATCCAAAATACTAAGAGGGGGAGTGAATCAGTATTCCATAAAGCCATTCACATAAAATCCATATAATGATTATCACAATTCTAACTAAATCAGCAACAGAGAACATAGAAACAAATCAAAGCAACCATACACATGAACATCAGGATTTTTACGTGGAAAACCCAAAGAGGGAAAAACCACAGTGAGGGTTAACTCACAATATATTATATCCAGATATAAAATATTATAGGGCTCACTACCAGGACTCGCTATCCTTAAAAAGGCTCATTGCCTGAATACAAAAAATGGTTGACCACCAAGATACAAAGATAATGGCTCACTTCCAAGAGATTGAACTAATAGGATACACCTTCAATGTGCAGGGCTCAGTTTCAATGAAGCTTATAATATGAAGTACTACCTCACATAGTAGTCACTTAACAAACCTCTACTAATCCACAATTGATAAAGCATTTAGGCTCAGACCTTTCTTCCACACACTTTTCTTCTCCGCACTTTCTTCTACTTCACTCACTCTCTTTATTTCATTCCTTAAAACATCTTATATATATACAAGTATATCTTAATCATCAATTAGGTTGGCTTAATTAGATGAAAACAAAATAATCAAAACTCTCTTTGTCAGCACCATAAGAAATTTTATCCATGCAGTGCATTGTACCAAATCAGCTAACATCCATAAAACACTAGTCTTCACAATGTATTGCATACATTGAGTCGACCAAGACTAGAACACAATTCTCCAAACCAAAAAACAATCCTTAAAGCAACACCATCTGAATCTGAGAACACATTAATTTCCCATCATACCACCAACATAGAGACTATATATATATGCAAAGGGGGAAAAATTTGTTGGGGGAAATGGAAGGACAACAAAAGAAAGGAAAGTTGATTCCTATTCTTTTGATTTTTTGCAAGCTTAAATTTAACCAAAATCGCTTCAGCTATGGCATAGTATATGCATGTTTTCAACCTCACTGATAAAACATTAGCACAAGAATTTCTATATGTTATTTGCTACAAAGGGCTCAAGGCTTGGAAGCAAAATGATGAAACTCTGTTGCGGATCAAGCTTATGAACAAGAGGGTTTTGAGATCGTTTCTAATATCTTGGTTAAGGAGTTATGGAAGGGGAAAGAAGAATAGCCAAATTTGAGGAGGAGAAGGACAAAAGGAAGATAGGAGGAGGATTTCTTCCATAGATTTATAGGAAAGAGAAAAGGAAGGAGGATGTTAGGTAGCGGAAAAAAGCTTCAACATTTTCTTTAGAAATTGTCTATGGATGTCTGGTAGCACGAAAGAGATGTGACATCTGCTTCATCTAGTCTCTTTTCAAAACAAGATCTCAAGTTTAACCTTGACCTTCTTTTATTGTCTCTAGGAAATGCAAGAAATTAATATAATTTTTGTAGAACGTTTTAGTCATTTGTTTAATATAAGATGTTAGAAGCAATCATGTGATTGAAATGTTGCAGATCCGTTCATATAGTCTTGTGGCTCTTGACATATCTCTCTATCTTCTATCTGTAGGAATCAAGGTTTTGCTCCACCATATCAATAGGTTATCTTTTTGATAGATTTAGCTACCCTAAAATAATATAATGTCTTCTTTAATCGGTCAAGTAATATTGATTCATCGTGAGACAAAAGTTAAGTAATTATAATAGATCTTTTCTAGCAGGATATATTTTAGATTCATCATTTGTATCACTACCTCAATTAGTCATCCTCATCAAAGGTAAATGGTTATGACGTTAAATTTTTGCAATCGTAAGCCTCTAATTTCATTTGATATATTTTTCACTTTACTGCATTCAATCTTTACATTCTCTTCTGTACGATATCAATGCTTATAATTATACATTCCTTGATTGATAATGATATCCTTAGAAGGGAATTCTTTGTAACCTTCCAATGTGGAAGGATTTTGTGAGTATTGTTGCAAACTAAAACACATAGTTAACTGGAAGTTTTCATTTAGTTTTTGTGCTCTTAGGCACTAAGTCTCGTAAGCATCTGATCTTGTTCTATTGATCATCTTATTTATCTCCATAGACGATGTAATCTAGGAACTCTTTATTATTACCCTTAAAAATCTCTATGGTAAACCTTTGCATATCTACCCTTACCGTGACACCTCTATGTTTTCTCTTTTGTGCTTCAAAAGATTAATGTGCAATGGTTTGATTAGCTTATAAGATAGAATTTCCTATCTAGCTATGCATGATTTGATTCTCTTTTCTTCAATCATGTTGAATGAACCTACTCTGCATTCATTTAAATTATGTCCCATCCTTGTATTGTCAGAGCAACGCTCCATGATAATGATGTATCCGTTATAACTTAATAATAGGAATTGCTCTAAAATATCTTTTAGATGAGAGGCCAAGGTTTTAACTAGAAATTTATGTCCTATGTCTTGCAAATTCATTCTATTGTTGCATTTAGTTTTTGAATTGATAATAGGTGAGTTGATGTAAGTACCACTCTGTTTATTTGGTGGGTCAATGTGAGCATAACCATAATCTAAGGTTAAATGCTACAGGAATCTACCATGTTTGAACCCTTTGGGTTCGTCTACCTCTTCTTTATCATCTTCCTAATCCTGCAACTCCTTGCAATTCTTCTCTCGAGAAGTAGAGGAAAGGTAGCTCAACAAATTATTATATAAGAATGGAAATATCATTAAGTTGATTGATTAGTTGTTTTGGAAATATCCTTTTAGAATATATTAAATGATTAATTAAATAAGAGTTGTTTGCAAATGGGAATGAAGAACATGAGTATACTATAAAATATAGATTGAATAGTTAATTTATTTGGAGTTAACATTGAAGACATTGGAAACAATTTTATTTGAGAATTTTCATTTGTATATAGAAGATTTGGAAAATGAAAATATCATGAGAGAATAAAATGAATAGTCTTTTATTTCTTTTGACTTTTGAGATATCTTTTGAAGTAGAAATGAATGATTAATTGGATATATTTTATTATAGATTAGTTTTAAATTAAATAGTTAAGCACAATCTTAGGAGATGATCTATAATACAGATGGGAATGTGACTAGTATACAAATTCAATGAATGTTTGTATTGGAAATATCAATTTAAGTTTTAAAGAATTAGTTAAAAGTTAATTTTCTCGTAGAGAAATAAGATATATGGAATTAGTATTAATAGATCAAATGTTATTTTAAATTACTAATGGATGACTTGTCATTGATAGGTCATACTTTAAATGTGAAGCTTAGACAGAATTAAGCCTTAAGCTATAACTTGGGATAAATTTAAATGCTAGAAACTCTTATATGTTATTCCTTGAAATATTTGTAGATCCTTATTTTGGTCATCGTTTCCTAAAAGATTTAATTGATTAGTTAGTAATTTTCATTACTTTAAATAATTTACCTTTTTCTTGATTATAGTAGAATTGTTATATAATTTAAGTAACATTTTGTAGTGGAGCTCTTAAATACATGGAAGTGAGAATAGTATGAAATTTCAAAAGGATATAAATATCAAAATGATCATTCAATTCAATAAAGAAATTAGTTATGCAAATCAAATATGTAGATAATGATAGATAGATGAAAATGTTTAGATCAACTATACCAAGATAACGAGTTAATTCTTTTATAACTATAGACTCCATTTCCTTCCAGTAAATAAAATACTTAATTAGCAAACTCTCATTTTCTATCTGAAATACTTTATATTTACTATTTTCAATCCTTCTTAATGATTTGGCAATATTAGACCAATTGTTGTGTATTAGCCATGAGACCTCGACATGAGGACATACAACTCTTGCTCAGGTATGATAGAATATATATTTATGATTTTTCCAAATTAAAGCAAATACACGTTCTTATCTCTCACCACTAGTTTAATGAAGGAATATTTAATTGTTGTTAACTTTTATTTCACTCACCATTGAACAAGTGGAAGAGAATATTAATTATTTTAAATGTGATAGTATATTTATTTCCTTTCCTTAATTAATTAGTTGTTTAACCCAAACACTGTATGCTCTCACCTCGCCTCAATGAGGATCTTGGTGATCAGAAGGTGGAAGGGATGTGCTTTACATTATACTCTCTTATGTTCAAATGTTTTCTCGTGGGTGGTGCTCGAAGGGAAATTGTCTAGGAGCAGGGACCCTAGAAAAGACTACATATCCACGAACATGCTATTTAGAAAGGAAACTGAAAGAGCTTAATGAAATGATAGCTCTCTCTCCTTGCTCAAGGGTTTGGCTAGAGTCCACATGGCTTCATGATGCCAATATGGTTGGGTGATGAGAAAGTCTTAGTTGATGTATGCTTCATTACAAATGTAGGGACAAAGATGTTGCAGTTCAAACTACAATTTTCAATAATGTTCCATTCATTTATTTTGGGTAAAAATAAAAGTATTGTAATTATATATATATTTCAAAAATTAGTTTTTCAAAAAAAAAATGTCTAATAGGTTGTTACATTAGAGATGAACCTTAGCCTTTAACCAGATCCTTATACACCTTATAGATCCTTAGACGATCACAGTTCACAGTCTCGATGCTTATATTCCACCCTGACTTCTTGACCAAGGCTATTTGGGCCAAGCTCCTTCCTAATGCATGTTCTACCAACAATATTAGTAGAGGCTCCCTAACAACAACATAATGACAAAGCTAAGATCGAGCATTGTGGTGAGTGCATCCATTCATTCTACTCTTGATTCACCTATTTAGATATTGTGTAGACCATGATGTTGGGTAAAGATATTATCAGGGTTGTAAGGTGAAGAAGCAATTTTCACAAAGTAAAGGTGGAAGAGAACAAAACAAAAGGAAGCTGGAAATAGAAGCAAGCCCATTTACCTTTAGTTTCGATCCTCAACAGATACAAGTGATAATATTCTAAACACGTTCAGAAAGTAAGAACGTAAATCCCAATTAAAAGGGTTGGCATACTTGGATTAGGATAGCTTTTTTTCTCAAGGATGAATGCTGGTTGTGTCTAAGGCACAATTAAAAGGGAAGTTTACTTCCTTCCCCACACTAGTCTCCTACCTTTCTATTTTTTTCTTGCTTGATTCTCTTTGATTCTTCTTTTCTTTAAAACTTTCTTTTTTTTCTTGCTTGATTCTCTTTGATACTTCTTTTCTTTAAAGCTTTCTTTTTTTCAAAGATCACTACCCCACTCTCTATTCTTTTTAAATTTTGTTGTAGTACTAAATCACATGCAACCAACAGTTACACAAAATTCGCATGTTTTCCATACAGGTATCCATTAATTCCTTTTATGATTAAATCTTCAAGGTAATAAAAATCAATTCTAATCTTTAAAAATAAAAGATTCTTTTATTTAGTCATTTATTCATCTTTTAATATATATATCAAATGCATTAATATTTTGGAGAATTAAAATATGCAAATGACATGAATGGTGGCTATATTTTTCCATCAATTTCATTTATCATTTTTTTGAACATAATGACTTTTTCCTTCATTTTTTTTTAGCAAACTTGAAACAAGCATTCAAAAGAATTGTTCCTAGTCATTTTTATGCAAGAATGCAAAACTCATGATCTTACATGGTGTGTATGTGTTAGATTCCAACTTGCATATTGATGTTAGTCGGTTAAGTACTCCTACCTCAACCATGTTCTTGTTCTTTGACCTATTCCTGCACTCACACACTCTTGCACTTGTAAATTTTTATCAGTAACATTAGCCATAAATCAAAGCAAAATATATTCATTTCTTCATCATAACATCTATCTTTCACATTTGATCATTAAGTTTACGCATAAATTTTTCAAATGGTCAACACCACTCTTAAATTTAGCACATGCCAACAATTGATAATCAATTTTCAAATTTTCTTTGAATAACTTAATATTATTTAATACAAGCAAAAATTTAAATGTGACATCTTTCCCCACTAGTAAGAGACATCGTCTTGATGTCTTGTTAAGAAAATTGAAGTTTATATGTCCATTTTAACATCCAAACATACTAATATCAAAACCAAAATATCACAACATGCAAGTCCAAAATGCTAGAGTAGTAATATATCTCAGTGAAACATCAAGAGTCTAACTATGAAGTCAAATGAGGAAAGGAGCAATCTCTCTCCTCCGCATCCTCCCATGTGGCACTGTCCTCAAACTATTGGTCGTATTGGACCATATACTGGAGAATGTCTATGTTTCATAACTTAATGTTATGTCTATCTAGGATTCTGATGGGCTCCACCAGAGCTACTTTGGATCCTGCTCCTGCAAGGAATGTCAATCAAGTATGTGAGTTTCATCTAGATGGTATGGTTTAAACAAAGAAACATGAAATACATTATGGATTCAAGCTAGAGAAGGTGGTAGATCAAGTCGGTATGAACCAGGTTAATCACTTCCAACACATCAAAGGGACCCACAAATCTCAGAGCCAACTTGGAAGATTTTCCAAAAGAAATAGAGCTCTTATGAGGTTTAACTCTCAAAAAGACTTTATGTTCCATTACAAACTGCAAACTCCCTGAAGGTCCTATTCCTATTAGCATAGATTTTTTGTCTATCTACCGCTTCCTTCAGTCTACCCTTGATTAGCCTCATTTGCTCTTTCATCTTCTTAAGCATCTCGGGACCCACTATAAGCTTGTCTTCCAACTTGTCCCAACTAATGGGTGTATGACACTTCCACCCATAAATAGCCTTGAAAGGTGCCATACCTAAGGATGCATGGTAAGAGTTATTGTAAGCATATTCTACCAACGATAGGTACTTTTCCCATTTATACTGTTGGTTGGTACAATACATTCAAAGGAGATCCTCTACTTCCTAATTTACAGTCTCTATTTCACCATCGATTTGAGGATGATATGCTAAATTGAAATTCAACTTAGTTCCCAAAGCTACATTCAAGGTTGTCCAAAATTTGGATATCACCCGAGTATCTCTGTTGGATATGATAGTCTCTAGGAGTCCATACAAATGAAGATCTCTTGGAAAAATTTCTTGGCCAAGGTCAACGATCCATCCTTAAGGTTTCCTAGAATAAAATGTGCCACCTTGGTCAACTTATCAACTATTGCTAATATGACATCATGGCTATTTTTACTCAGAGGTAACCCTTGTATAAAGTCCATGCTAATCACCTACCACTTGTACTTAGGTATATCATGAGGATAGAGAAGCCTTGTTGGATGCATGTGTTCAACCTTAACTTGCTAACATTCCAAGCATCTGGCTACACTACAACAAATCCCTATGATTAGCTCCCTTTTTTGCTTCCACCCACTGTTTTAATGTATTTTTCTCCATTTTTTTGAAAAAGTCGGCGCTATTTATTGGGATGGCACCATTTTTGGCTTTTTTTGAGCTGATTAGAAGAAGTAGGTGCTAATTAGTGTCAGGTTTAGCACTGGGTTTAGTGCTAGGTTTAGCGTCGGGTTTAGCTTTGGGTTTAGCATCGGGTTTAGCTTCAGGTTTAACTTTGGGTTTAGCATCGGGTTTAGCTCCAAGTTTAGCGCCAAGTTTAGCACCGATATTAGCGCCAGGTTTAGCACCAGATTTAGCACTGAGTTTAGCGCCTAATTGTTTTGATCTAGCATAGATTAGGGGTTTTAGAACAAAACATCCTTCCCCAATATTCACTGGCCTTCAATTGCTTGCCTACATTTCACTTGCATCTAAAGATCCCTCAACCCTCAACCCTCAACCTTAAGCCCTAAACCCTCAACCCCTATACCCTCTACCCTATACATTGGACCCTCAACCCTAATCCTTCAACCATATACCCTCAAACCTATACCCTAAACACTCTACCATCAACCCTTAACCATCAACCCTAAACCTTTAAACCCTAAACCCTTAAACCTTCTACCTTCTACCCTCAACCCTAATCCATCAACCCTATACCCTCAACCCAACCCTAAACCATCAATGCTATAGGTCCTCAACTCTAAACCGGCCTCTACCCTCTACCCTCAAGTACTGAATACCATCTACCCTCAACTCTCAACCCTTAAACCCTTAAACCCAAGTAAACTCTCTACCCTAATCCCTCAACCCTCAACCCTTAAACTCTCAACCCTCTACCCTCTACCCTCTACCCTCAACCCTCAACCATCAACCCTTAAACCCTAATCCCTCAACCCCTATACCCTCAACCCTAATCCTTCAACCATATGCCCTAGTCAAACCTATACCCTAAATTCTCTACCCTCAACCCTTAACCATCAATCCTAAACCCTTAAACCCTAAACCCTAAACCCTTAAACCTTCTACCCTCAACCCTCAATCCTAATCTCTCAACCCTATACCCTAAACCATCAACCCTATAGGTCCTCAACTCTATATACCCTCAATTCTCAACCCTCTACCCTATACATTAGATCCTCAACCCTCATATATCTCTATCCCTCCCTCCTCTTCTAATCTCCTCTCTATCTCACTTCTCCCTCCATCTCTTGCTCCATCCATCCCTCCCTCTCTACCCTAATCCCTCAACCCTAAATTATCAACCCGTAAACCCTAATCCCTCAACCCCTATACCCTCTGGGTCCTATACATTGGACCCTCAACCCTAATCATTCAACCATATACCCTCAAACTTATACCCTAAATGCTCTACCCTCAACCCTCAACCATCAACCCTAAACCTTGAAACCATAAAACCTAAACCCTTAAACCTTCTACTCTCTACCCTCAACCCTATACCCTCAACCCTATACCCTAAACCATATTCAACCCTATAGGTCCTCAACTATATACCCTTAATTCTCAACCCTCTACCCTATACATTGGATCCTCAACCCTCATATATCTTTGTACCTCCCTCCTCTTCTAGTCTCCTCTCTATCTCACTTCTCCCTCCATCTCTTGCTCCATCCATCCCTCCCTCTCTACCCTAATCCCTCAACCCTTAAACCCTTAAACACTCAACACTAAACCCTCAACCCTCAACCCTCGGCCCTTAAACCCTAAACCCTTAAATCGACCTCTACTCTCTACCCGCAACCCTTAAACCCTTAAACCCCAGTAAACTCTCTACCTCAATCCCTCAACCCCTAGTATACCCTCTACCCTATGCATTGGACCCTCAACCCTATACGTCCCTTGGTGTGACTACAAGGGCCTAAAAATTCAACTATATCCCTTTTGTACATTTTATGGCATAATACACCTCATTTCTGCATTCAATCATCTACAAATTTGTCCATGTTTAAAATTTTTGAGTAAAGGATAAAAAAATGTTTTTAAAGGATAATATGAAGATAATAGTATGATCTTAAATTTGAGAATTAATATCATTTGAATTAAATGACATTTTTATCTTCTTTTCAATTAAAAATTGTAATATTGCCGGTATTGGCATGGTATGATGGTTTATAGGTGGCATTGTTGTTCTTGCCACCAAGGTTCAAACCCCGTTGGGGTGGTATTGTTGAATGGTTGTATCCGGTTCATAGCTCCGGTCAAAAGCGTTTACCCCTTGAATAAAAAAAATTAAAAATTGTAATATTTAATTTGTAACATATTATAAAATAAATAAATAATAATAAAATTTATATGTTGAATATTAATCATTATTTAGAATTTATTTTTCACAATAATAATATGAATGGTTCGGAAGAAATGCAAGAGGTAGATCTATTTAATTAAAAAAAATCTTAGGGCACAAGGAATCTAATGTAACACCATGATCACAATCACAATCTCACAATTGTTTAAAATTGTAATAATTAAAATCATAATTTAATGATTAAATTATATATTTAATTCATATTCATTTTAGTTTTATTTAAATAAATATTTTTCTATATATATTTTAAAATTAAAATTAATAATTGTTAAAGATATTTTTCATATTTTTATTTTATATAAAATAACATCAATAGTTTTTAATTATTAATTGAACATACAAATTAATAAATTTAATAAATAATAGTAATTTTTTATTATAAAATTTATGTATTTTGTTTTCTAAATTTGTTTGAATATTAAAAGATTTAATGATTAAACATTGTGAACCCCCAATCTATGTACCTGCAAAACAAAGAGATTAAACACCCTAAGTTAGATATTGCAAGTATAAACAAGGATTCCCCATGGAATCCATTTACGATTCAAACTAGGAATGAAAATATGCAAGAACACAATACAAGAGATAAACCAAAGATGAAATCCTAATTTAAATAGCAAACTCTTGATCCCATGGGGGAATTGGTGCCAATTTGATGTGGAAATTTGGCCCTTTCCCAATTCCTATGATTGCAAGCTTCGATATGTAGACTTGATGATGAACTTTGATCCACTTTTGATGATGAATGATGAAAACTCCAAGCCAAATCTGCAAAAGAACCTAGCTATGAACTCAATGGTGTGAAACTTGATAGATATTTGAGCATGGTAACTTTACTCAAATTGTGGATGATGAAATGAGGAGAGGAGCTCTTCATTTATAGGATTTCAAGATGGATGAAAGCCCAAATTTGAGCAATGTGGGACTAACTTTCATCCAAGGATATGGTGCCACTTGTCAAGCTATGAATGGATGGTGGTTGTGCAAGATTTGGGGTTTGTGCCAATAAATGCCAATATTTGAAATTCAAATTTGTTGAAATGACATGTAAGAGGGAAGGGAAAATGCAATAAATGCCACTTGGCTCAAGGCAAAGGACATGTAAGAGATCTTAAATGCCTTGTTGGATGTACATGTTGACTTGGAATTTTTGAATTCAAATTGAGAGAATATTCCAAAAGATGCCATGTGAGGGAAAATAGATTTAATAAATGAATTAAATCTATTTTCATGTGCAACTTGCATTATCTAGAGGATGACATGAGATGAGGTTAAATTAATCAAGGGTTAATTAATTTAATAGGGATTAGATGATGACTTATTTGACTCAAATTTATGGATTTATTTAAATTAGATAAGAGAGGAATATGATAAGAGGCTAATTAAATAAATATTTTGATTTATTTAATCAAAAGGGATGGTGTTAGATTAAATCAAATAAGGTTTTAATTTATTTAATTTAATGGATAGACTTTAGGGATTTAATCAAATAAATTGATTATTTAATTAAATAGGGATAATTAGATCCGATGGATTGATTTAATTAACAAGAGAAAGTGACTTAATCAGACAAAATGATTTATTTAATTAAGAGACGAATATTGATGAATTTAATCAGATAGGGGAATTTGATTAAACGGTTAGACTGAGGGATGATTTAGGAAGAAACGATGTTAGTAAATCAAAATCAGATGCATGATGTCAATCAGTATATTTTCGATGTCTACAAACATATACACTATACGTGATTGTGTGGGAGTTTTTTCACATCAATATTTTTTCTGCCATGATGAGTTAGAACAAAATACCCAAGCCCTAATTTTCAACTCTCATTTTCACTTGGTTTTTTCGAGCTCCCTTGCCCTGTACATGCCGCCATCATTAGGGTTTGAAGCCTCGAGCTTTCTGAAGGAGTCTTTGTTAATTTTCTCACTGCTTTTGAGAGTTTTCTTCACAGAAATTTCTGTTGAGGCTGAGTCAGGTAAAGCTTTCATGGTTCATCATTTGTTTCCACTTATTTGAATGTGTTTTCAAAGACATTCTTCTCAGATTCTCACGCATTTTTCTCTTGCTTTACTCTGTTGACGCCTTGATTGTCTTAAGGCTGACATCAAATGACTTATGGAGGTCACATTTCTTCAAACAACAAGAAGTTGAGTAAGTTTCTATCCACAATTTCTCTATATCTTACCTTTGTTTTCTGTCAAAATAAGCTCGATTTGGACTCAATAGATACAAATGAATGGGTATTTTGTTTCTACCATGCATCCTTATTTTGAAACCCTTCTATCTTGGCTCAAATTCTCTGGACTTAGCTCACTAGCAAAAGAAATGAAACAAATCATACTCTCCATATTTGGTTTGATCAAATGATGAAAGATTTTTTTATTTCTGCATTTTTTCTCTTTCTTGGTGATAGCTTGGTCGCGGCCTCTCTAGAATATTTTTTCTATTTCCAAAGAGAATAGAGTGTAAACTTTTCTTTATTATATTTTTGAGACTAAATGGAAATCACTAAATGACTATGTTTTTTCCCTCAAATGCATACACCAAAGTGTTAACAGTCAAGCTTTTTAGTGATATTTTCAAATATAACAGAGGATAAACTATCAAGCACAAACAAACACAACTTCCTACTAGCTAAAAAAAAGACCAATATTCCATTGCAATCAAGGTTTAAAGGGAAAAAAAATGAATGCTTACTTTTGGCTAATGTAGAGATTAGTAATTTTACATCAACAAGGGAGTGTTAAACAAATTGAACAACACATGACTCCAAAAAAAAGTGCCAAGTGATAAACAAAGCTACCACTTACTGAATAACAAGCATATATACAAAGCTTGAAAAAGTTTTATACAATGCAGGGGAGGTCTTCAAATCAACCAAACTCAAATTCTCTTGTTTGACACAAACTTTATCCAAATTCTCTTCATTGTACCTTGATTTCACAAGGCCAAAAAGACTCCAAACCACCAAAACTTGATTCCAACTCTCACCTGACCTCTAGTACACCTTAAACATCATTTATTTGACAACTTCAAATCAACAAAGCACTCAGAAAACTTTGTTTCATTAGATTCACAAATTCTTGCATTCAAGGACTTAAACTCTTGTAGTAGTCCATATAGTTGAAATCGGGTAAATATTCAACATAAAATTGAATATCCTAAAACCAAAAAAAAATTATACGATTCATTTGGGCCTTCTAAAACATATCTCAAAACCAGCTATGGTCACTTTGGACCAACCTCTTCAAATCTGGACTTCACCGCTGTCCTACAAGGCCAATTTTGGCCTGTTTTTCAAAGAAACTACTCTTAAAAATTGCTTCCCCTCTAATTTTCTGCTAGTAAGCCAATTATCAGGTCTCAAAACCTTGGAATCCACCTTCCCCTTTAAGAGAAACACTTTCTAAAACACCCAATTGCAAAATCCTCACTTTATGTCCTTCTAAGGAGGGTTTTTTGAAAAACTATGATCCAAGCCTTAAAACACTTGGCCACCACTTCTAACATGCTTAAATATGTCTAAAAAAACCTCATAAACCTTCATAAATATCTTCCCTCACAAATTTCACACTTTTCCATACTAAAACCTCACAATTTCACTCTTTTTCACTAAAAAATCACTCATTTTTGCAACTAGACTTCATGCCCATTGACCTCAAATGACCTGAACCTACTCCCTAAAGCCTCTAAACACCTATTACTACATAAATATACCCATTCCACTTAGTCACAACAGTTTATAGAAGGTGGAATAGGTCAAAGTCCATTTAAAGCGTCAAAACCCTTGTATGTACAAATTCAAACCAATTTCTGTAGATCAACAATAAGATCTGTTAAAATCAATGTAGAGCCTCCAAATATGATGAAAATAAAATCTAGGTCCATCCCACACCTGATACAAGCACCTGTAGAGCAATAAGGGCCTGTACGGATTCAGACCAAGGCTTGAAATTGCTAAAAATGTTACAAAAATCAGAAATTTCTATAAAAACAATGGCTTTTCCCTTTCTAATTTTGACTAAAAGATTATCAAGGTAGGTTGAATGTTATTTTTCTTGTGTTGAGTCATGCTTCTATGTGGAATAAGGTCTAAAAAGGTCATTGGTAATGTCTTAGGTGAATAAGAGGGTCAAAAGTGAAAATATTGCAAATATGCAAAAAGTTGTCAACAATAAACTTGCAAAAATGCAAAATTTGTAAAGGCCAATGGTTAGTTGGAGTTTGAAAAGTGCTTGGTCAGTTTGGGAATTTAGTTTTGGGTTGGAAAAAATTTAAAATACATGTACACCTCGTGATGGGGGTTGGCAAGTTGCATTTTGAAAGAAATACCACAAAATCTATTAGTTTCTTTGCATAAATTTTGTTTTTTCAAGAAATCTGCTGTTACAGGCTGAATTGCTCATCTGTACAAAAGTACCATGGCCCAAGGGTGATGGAATGTGTTGAGGGAATGTGTTAGCTTTCATTTGAATCAAGTGGGAGGTTCTAATATTGAGTTTTGAGTGAGATATCTTCATTTTTTCCCCTTTTAGCTGAGTTCTGATTACTAATGTAATTGCAATGTTTCTTATGATGAAGTAGAGATGAATGATGGTTTTTTCTCTCTAAAAGCACAATTATTTAATTTTAGCAAAGTTTTATTAACTTACTGCCACTCTTTCATATGATTCGATGGATATTTATAGTGGTTAAATCCACCAAGATGTGTATCATACTTCACTCAAAGGCTTGATCTCATACATAGGCATGGGTTCATAATGCATTTTCCATGGTTTCGATGTTGAAGGTGAAGATCTATGAGATTTTTTCCTTTGAAACAATGCACCTTTAGCCCTTTAGTGCTGGGTGAAGATCATCAATCACTTTTCCATCTTAAAACTTGCTAGACGGAGGAGGCTAGCGGCATTGCCACCTCTAAAGTGAGCACTCTTTAACAAATTTAATTCTTATCAAGTTGGGCATCGATCACTAATCAATCTGCCCTTTTTTGGAACTGGAGCTTAGTTTTCTTTGGGTTCAACCACACAAAAATGTTCCCTAACTTTCTATTTTTACTTCTTTGGAAGAATTCACTTAGATCCTTGTAATTGTTGCTAATTAGGCGAACTAACTCCATGGCTGGGCCAAAAAAAATATGTGCCAAGGGAAAAGAGTATTTCTGATTCAAACCTCATGCCTTAGCCATTCCATAGTCCTCTTTCTTATGTCGTAGTCAACACCAACCGAGAACTTCATTGTTTTCTACTCTTGCATACTATTATTTAAATGTCATCTTTTATCATATTTGTTGATGATCACTTCTCTCTATCTTAGCAAAGAAAAGAAAATGACAAGATGACTTAAAAAACTGACTACAAGAACCACAATTGATTGGATGGATACAAGATCAAAAGTCAAATGATGACAAAAGGGAGCACAAGAGATGAGTTTCATATGGGTACCAACATGAGGATAGGTTTTATCTATTTCCATTTAAGTTCTATATATTGATCTATTTCATAAAAAAAAGTATAGATTTTAACCCAATAAGATTGAATTTCATCATGAATCCTCATTTCCAATCATCAAGCCACTGGAAGGAACATTGTTTCCTTTTATTTTATTCCTGACATAGCAACAACTAAAAGTTTTCATGTTATTTTCAAAATTGTTGGTTATTTAATGCTAGCTTAACTTTTCTTTTAATGGTTGTATATGATGAAAACAATAGCCATATCAAATTCCTTTTTCCCAAGTCCTGCTCTCTCAAGCTTAAAATTTTTAATCTCACTAATAGTGATTACTAAGAAAGGTAATCCCACCAACTCTATCAAACAGTTTACCGTAGGAACAATAAAAACAAACGTGGTGCAAGAGCACCTGTTTGATTTCTTGCCTCCATGAGGCCAAAATGTAATAAGTGTTTAAAGAGTGCTAGGGGTTCATTTAATAAGGTTTATCAAATCATTTTAGAGTTTTTTGAGTCTTAGGAATTTATATTTTAAGTCATTTGTCAAATAATGTTCAAAGTTGTTTCCATATTGAAAAAATTGTCAAAAAGTGCAAAAAAGAAGTTGTCACAATGTAAAAACTTGACAAATAATGGAAGTTGAAGGGTCATAGAAGTTATTTGAATAGTTTTAGGCAGTTAGAGAAGTTGGAGAGGGCATTGTGAGTTGTTTGTAAGGGTGGTGGAAGAGAAAATTGAAGATTTGTAATGAAGAAATCATATTTTCACTATTTTTCCACTTCCTTCCTTCTGTTTTGATGCATGGTACGGTATGTACAGCCCATTTCATGGCATAAGAACACATGGGATTGAAATAATATTGAATTTAATTTATTTTTGCTTTTGTTTCATTTAATTTCATTGAGAAATGTGAAAGTTATTGTGTTTTTGGTGAAGACAGCCAGTCCAAAAAACGTTTTCCAAAAATTGCAGTCAGAAAACATGTTAGTACGACCTTGTACGAACCTGTACAGACATGAAACATGGATGGATGGAAAGGTTTTGATGTCATGGAAAAAATTTCTTTTTTACCAGTAATTTTTATAATGCCATTTAAAGGGTCAAACAATCCAATTTCTAAATATTGTCCTGAACATAGGGTTTTTGGGGTTTGTATACAAAAACACTGTGTTTCGCTTGATTTGTATGGTGGAACCTCCATTTTTGGTGAGAATGTTTATATTAGCACATTATTCATGTTATAAATACTTAGACTGAATTATGGTGGTTAGCATATGAAATCATGAAGCCCTAGGTCTGTATTTTGGGCAAAATCTGGAAAAGTGACTGTGTACAGAGTTGTTTTGAGTAATTTGATTATGGTGAGTGAAGTTTTCTTGATTCTCATTATTTATAAGGGGAGTTTAAAGGTATTGTGAGCCTTCTCTAATTAGGGTTTGGTGATTTCATAGGTTTGAATCTTTTGTTTATTGACTAATTAGACAGGGCAACCTGTTGACAGTGATATTTAGGAATGGAAAATGAGGTTTTTTTGAATGGTGATTGATGAATTATCATGAAAAAAGGATGGGAAAGAGTATAATATGTTTTTTCAGGTATAACACATGTTTGTGGCATTGGAAGGGGGAAAAATGAATTGGGGTATGTATTTTCAACAAACCCTCATGAAACAAGTAAGGAGTTGGAATGGTAAGGATTTAGAGTATTGATTCATTAATGCAGGGATCTGTTGATGAAGTTTGTTGTTTTTGACATATTTACATCTATTGAGTGTCTTGAATGGTATTGGAGCCTTGTTGGAAGTTTGAGTTATCATTTTGGTGTTGAGTATCCAAATTGACAAGCTTGGGAATCTACAAGTTTGAGTTTGAGTTCATTATTTTGGTGATGCCAAATGTGTTTTGAGGAAACTACAAGTAGTTGTATGTCTTGTGTGGAATCAAGTTTTTTTTGTGAAGTTAATGATGAGTTGAGTTGTGATCCTCCTAGCACTGCATCAAGACGCTTTGAAAGGAACTCCATGAAAGCCAAACTCTCTAAATGGTATATCAAACTCTAGTTCAAAATCTTTTAAATGAGGCTGCTCCTATAGCTCTGTTACTTGCTTGACAAATCCTTGAAACTCTCCATTGATTTTATTTTTCTTGTCCCTCTCATGCTGTTCTTCCTCAATTTAATCAGGATCATACATTGACCTTCTTTCCCCTCCTAAAGTTTGGACCACATCCATTACCTCCACATAAAACTGGACATCCTTGGTCTTCTTGGTTCACACCACGATATGGTTATTCAAATGAAAATGAAGCAAAGTAATCATCTCCTTCTCCACTAGCTGGAAGAATGCATGCTTAATGTTTTGATACATGATATTAGATCTCTTCTTCTCTCATGGTTGAATACTGAAATCCATTATGGTGGGCCTCCAGAGTTCCAGTCATCTTTCTTCCTCTTCCACCAAATGCTGGCATATTTTACTAACGTTTATTAGAATTGTTGCATGTTTTACATCATTGGAATGACATATTAGTTGTAAATTTTATGAAATTTTACTATGGTATGTGCACTTTGATATGATGTAATATGATTATGGTTTCATTTCACATGTTGTAATATTAGATATATAACAAAAAAATAAATTATTGCATGAAATAAATAATAACTTTTCATTTTAAATATTTTTTTTTGTAGAACATGGGTCTTCCAAAAGATCAAGATGATCCTCATGATATATAGATCAAGAATATGTTGTTTCTAGTATAGATCACATCGTAGAGGATGATGATGACACAGATACAAAAGACATTGAGGTTGATGACGATGATGATGACGACGATGATGATGACGATGATGATGATGACGATGGTGATGATAATGATGATGATGAGGCAGTTGTTGGTAGTAGCCAGTGATATTCATGATCATATAGACTGCATCATGGATCATTATTGATATATCGTTATGATGCCTCTTTTCATGGTTACTATCATATGTATCATTTTCACGGCTTGCACTATCATATTATTGAGTTGTATCATTTTGACATGTATCATTTTGAAATATATCATTTGGACATGTATCATTTTGACTTGAATCATTTTGAGTTATTTTGACTTATGTCGACTCTTGGACATGAATCATTTTAACATTTTATTAATCTAGAGGCATATTTGACTCGTTTTAATCACTTGTTTTGATCTACTTATATAGATATTTGACCCACTTGTTTTAATTATAAATGATGATCATGTTATTAATAATTATCTTGTTATTTAATCATATGAGTTAAATAATTAAATTACTTACTCTATAATCATATGAGTTATTTAAGAGGCATGATATATTTAATTAATTAAATTGAAATAAAACATATTATTTAATTTGCTTACTCTATAATCATATGAGTTATTTAAGAGGCATGCTATATTTAACTAATTAAATTGAAATAAAACATATTAAATTAATAAATGGAAATAAAACAAGAAGCATTTTTAGAAGCAAAAAAGGAAGCAACAATGGAAGCCAAATTAGAAGCAAACCAAAAACAATCTTGGAAGCAAAACTGGAAGTAAAATATGAAGCAAAATTGGAAGCAAAACTAGAAGCAAAATTGGAAGCAAATCTAGAAGCAAAACCCGAAGCAAAACCTGAAGCAAAACTAGAGGAAAAATTGGAAGCAAAACCAGAAGCAAAATTGAAAGCAAATGTGGAAGCAACACAAGAAGCAAAACCATAAGCAAAATTAGAAGCCAAACTGAAAGCAACAAAAAATTGGCACTAAATCTGGCGCTAAACCCGACGCTAAATCTGGCACCAAAGCAAACATACCATTTGTGCCAGCAGAAGTTCCCAATTCATGAGCTCAAATACACTAAAATCCGGTGCTATTTTAGGTGCTAATTGCCTGTTTTGTTGTAGTGCTACAAATTCAATTACATCCTTCCTAAGTTTTGGCCAAAAATAAAAGGACTTCAACTCTACAATCATCTTAACAACTCCAGGTGTCCTGAGTAAGGTGCATTATGGATTTTGTCTAAGACCAACTTCCTGAGGTCTCTAGAATTTGGAATGTACATCCTCCTTTGATATCTCAAGATACCATCTGATTCAAATTCGTACCCATAAAATCAATGGTTTGAAGGATTCTCTTCTAAAGCTTGCTTCACTCTTTCATAATGTTCATCCCCTTGCAAGTGTTGCACCACTCACTACCTCTGATTGGATCTTGTCATGGTTATGATTGCCATATGCCTCCTTCTACTAAGAGCATCTACCACTCTATTCTCTTTTCCCTTGATGTACTCAATTCTAAAGTCATACTCACTAAGGAATTTCAACTGCCTTCTCTATCATGCATTGAGGTTTGGTTGGGTGAAGAGGTACCTAAGTCCCAAGTGATCCATTTTAAGCTCAAACAACTTTCCCAATAGGTAGTGCCTCCACATTTGTAAGGCATGAACTATCACAACCAACTCCAAGTAATGTGGTTTCAATTCATGTTGTTTTGAATTCCTTGATTCATATGCCACCATTTTCCCATCTTGCATCAATACTGCTCCTACACCATCTCTTGAAGCATATGTGATCATCACAAATTGACCATTGGGATCATGTATAGTAAAAAATGGAGTTGTAGTAAGCTTCTACATCAAGAATTAAAAATATTGCTCACACTTTTCTATCCACTCGAATATTTTTCCCTTCCTTTGCAATGATGTGATCAGTGCTACAATTTGGGAGAATCCCTTCACATACTTCATGTAGTACCCCACAAGACCCATGAAACTTCAAACTTCTGTCATACTCTGAGGTACCGACCATTCCACGATTGCCTTTATCTTTTCAGGATCTATAGAGACTCCTTCTACTGAAATAATATGAGCACTTAGATACTTTACCAAAAAGCTTTCTCTCTCTCAAGCACTATAGGACTATCCTCAAATTCTTGTCGTGCTCCTCAATGGATTTAGAGTAAATCAGGATATCATCTATAAAAATCAAAACAAAACCATCCAAGCAATTCCTGAATATAATGTTCATGAGGTTCATAAAGGTTGTTGGAGCATTGGTCAAACTGAATGGTACTATAGTGAACTCGTAGTGACCATATTGAGTTCGAAAGGTTGTCCTAGGAATGTCCTCTTCTTTGATCCTTAATTGGTGATAATTGGACCTGAGATCTATTTTAGAAAATATCATTGCCTCTTTCATTTGATAAATTTCTTTATCAATTCTCAGAAGAGTATACCGGTTCTTGATAGTGACCTTGTTCAACATCCTATAGCTAATGCACAATCGCAAGTTCCTATCCTTCTTCTTTACAAAAATAACAAGTGCACCTCACGAAGACACACTTAGTCTAATGAGCCCTTTGCTCAATAATTCTTGTAGTTCGGCCTTTAATTCAAATAGTTCAGTAGTAGTCATCTTGTATGGGTCCTTGGACTAAGGTTCAACTCTAGGTAGTAGGTCAATAGAGAAGTCAAATTCTCTCCTGGGTGGTGGGTGGTAACTCTATGAGATCTTTAGGAAACACATCTTGAATCTCCTTAAGAATAGGATAATCATCTAGATAAGCTTTCATATCTTCAGGGTCACTAGCATCCACAACATAGATGGTACATCCCTTCCTTTGGGCTTCTCAAGTTGCATGGCTAAGATCTGCCTAAGTTCAAGTGGTCTTTGCATCCCATGAATCTCAATTGAGTTCCCAAGGTCATCCAAACAACTAACAATTTTTTCCTCACATTTCACTATGGACTTGTGCTCGGATATCCAATAAATCCCCAATCTCACATCATAAGAACCTAGGGGTGCCACATAAAGATTAACTTGGGTCTAGAAATTTGGAAGTTCTAACTCCTTGCAGAAGAGATAAGAATCTATCCTCTACTCTGCTCAATTCCCATACTGAACCATCTAAGATTTGGTCATGTGCTTGGGTCTAATAGGTAATTTAGAAACTACTCTTGGATCTATAAAATATTATGTGGCTCCAATATTTATTAAAATGGAAACAAATTGGCCATAGAGCTTACCCGTCAGTTGGATTGGTGAGGCTTAAAACTCAACTTGCATGTTATCCACTTCTGCATGGATTTGATGTTGTGGAGCCTACTATAATTGGTTCCTTTCTCTTTGTGCCTTATATTGCTATGGAAAACTTGATGTATAGTGATCACCTCTACAAGTATAACACCCATCACATGGCCCTTTTTGGCCCCTTGACCCATCTCCTTTGGAGTTAGACTAGTGTTTATTAAAAATGCTATTATTGTTGTTAGTCTTTTTATTTTTCCCATTACTGCTACCTTCCCCTTTTTCCTGAGAGTCATTTCCCCTTTTCAGATTCTAGATTTGGCGTGGATTTCCCCCTTGCTGTTTGTCACCCTTCTGAAACTTCTTGTTACCAAACCAAGACTTATAATTCAAACTCTTAAGTAAATTAGATAGTTGCTGCAATTTTTGCTCCTGTTTGGTGGCCTTCTCAAAGACCTCTTCCATGGTAAGGGGATTGTGAATATCCACCTCTACTTCAATCTAGGGCCTTAATCCCAAGATGAACTTCTAAATTTGAAAATACTCATTTGTCTGGTACTGAGGTACATATTTGAGTAAGTGGGTGAACTTCTCCCAATATTGGGTCATAGACAAACTTCCTTGGGTTAGATTTTGGAACTTAGTCATCTTCTTGTCAAAAAAGTGTTGAGTAAGCCACCTTTTCTGAAAAAGTTGAAGGAATTATTCCCAAGTGGTTTCTTCAAGCAATATTTTCCTTTCTACCTTCTCATTATCCCCCCATGTGGCTACCTCTCTAGAGAGTTGGTAAGCAACCCATACAACTTTGGTTTCATCGAACAAATTGTGGAGCCCAAAATACTTTTTCATTTCTACGATCCATGCTTCTGCTCCATCTCTGATAGTCTTGCCATCAAATTTTGGTCTTAAGGTCTTTTCCTAGCTCCCCTTCAATTCTTGCTCAATTATTACCACCTTAATCCCCATTGCTTTGTTGTCGCTCCTCATTTCTTGGTTGTTGACCCTCTCGGATGCCTTTGACTTCTTGTTCCAAATGGTCCATCTTATTCTCTTGTCGATTCATGAGATCAAGGATTTAGTCCAACTTTTCATTTTGACCATCATTTTACCCACCACTAGATCCTCCATTCCTAGTGTTCATCATGATTGTTTATGATTGATCTACGTCATAGCGCACATTTAGCGTAACTGACGCAAGATTCCATGTTCAATTATATCACACACATAATACTAAGTATTATAAACACAAAGTTTAGAAAAGATACTCATGTTCATTCATAACAAAGTAAGTCTTCATGTACACAAATTTGAGTATGTAAACGAGACTTTCTTTATTTAATATAGTGATGGATTTACATAGATCCTTATTACATAATTTCCCCCTTATTAGACGGTTTCTTCATTCTTAGAGAGAGGATACTCTTTTGAGTCCTCATCAGAGTCAACAATGACCTTCTTAGATGAGTAAGGATGTGCATGCATGAAGTCCTTCTCTTCTTTTATTAGAATTGGTACATTTGGACAGCACCCAAAGGGCCAATCTCGTACAACAGAAGATTTCTTGGTCTTAGTGATTGGCTTAGACTCCTTAACCTTTTTTCCCTTTTCCAATTTCAATCGAGTAAGAGCATATGCTAAGGTCTCATCGTCTGGGATTTCTGGTTTAGCCTCAAGTTTTATGTTTTCTTCAACATTGACTTGCTTTTTAGGAGTCCTAACAACTTTTCCCTTCTTCTTCCCAGACTTAGACTTTCCCATACCTGCATCCAATTTAGGTTTGTTATCCACATGATAACTCAAAAACAAATAAGGGTTGACTAACCCTAATTCCAACCATTGTGGACTCATAGGCCTAGAGTTGAAACCTAGCTCTGATACCAAATGGAATGTGTTATTCTCAAATAACACTAAGTAATTCAAAATTGATGTGCATATAATAATTTCAAAAATAATTGAAATTAAATACCGCCATAGCATAACGTGTCATCAAATTTAGTTACATCCATACCCAATGTCATATTGTTTGGGTTACAAGAATACATAGTTTGACTAGGCTATATTTTCCAAATAGTCATAACAAATTTACATTGAGAGTACTATAATGTACAAATAAACATGAGCTAGAATCCTTGAAATTCCACTCCAATATTCGGCCCACAACCAATGGATGAGAACTTGGTTCAAGCACTTTTTCCGCCCAACCACAAAGCTACACTTCCTTGAAAAGTTCTTCCTAACATGAAGAACCACCGACCCTGCACATAATACTTAGCAAAAGGAAATTGAAATGTAGGATGGAATTTGGTGTGTTCTTAACATATCTACATGTGTTTCTATCCAAAATTAGAACATGCAATGAATGATGTTAGGAAATGGCAGAGAGCTAAAATATAAGTTAGTCCATATACCAGTATGGTCTACAAAGATTGACCAAGCATATGTTGTATACATCAAATAAATGATAGATCTAGAAAAGTAGAATCTATACCCTCTATTATCCATTTTCGACACCCATATTGAAAGAAAACTTTCAATATGCACAAGAAAACACCCTTTTCTAACTATACATCACCCTAGCAATCATGTTTCAAGTTTAAACAATAGGTAATCTAAGAAACCCCTTTCTTAATGATCAACCAATCAAGGAAGCTACATATCTTCATGTGAATAATGAAGAAACATTAAAATAAAAAGCAAGTACATGCATAAGTGAATTAAACCATGTTTCCTTCTTTCGTAGAACATTATGTAAGAAAGGTAGTCTTTTAAAAGAAGGTATAGCTCACATGTATGTGTTTATACATATAGTGTGTATATATGTATTTACGCATATATGGTCTTCGAATAACATTAACAAGGTATGTGTATACATTCTTACAAAATGATTACTTTGTAAAAAAAATTCTTAGAGATCGTTCAAACTATATACCAACATAAATATATTCACTATTACAAAAGAATGATTATTTGCATATTCAGTAAATTGTTCCCACACTAATACATTCACTAATAAAAGTATATGGTTATTTACACATTCAGTAAATGTTCCACAACAAGACATTCACTAATAAGGAAAAAAATGAATAGTCTACAAACCAAGCATTGCATAAAAGGAAGGAAAAGAGGAAGAGGGATAGGGGTACACGAGAATCAAAGCACAACTAAGGTGAAGGAGGACCAAAGAGAAAGAAACCAAACAAACAATAAAGACCTGGTAGAAGAGTAAACCAAATTGAAGAAAAATAAAAGGAAGACAAGTAGAAGAAACGAACAAAAGGTTAAGGATGATCGAAAATAAGAAAGAAAGCTATAATTAATAAATGCAAATAAAAGTTGTAATAAACCCATAAAATACCAAAATAAAATCTAAAAAACTAAGAACAAAATAGAAGCAAGCCCGTTTACCTTCAGCGTCGATCGCCAACAGATACAAGCGATAATATTCCAAACATGTTCAGAAAGTAAGAACGTAAATCCTAGTTAAAAAGGTCGACATACCTGGATTAGGATAGCTCTTTTGCCCGAGGTTGAATGCTGGTTGCGTCTAAGGAACAGTTAAAAGGGAAGTTTCCTTCCTTCCTTCACCATGCTAGTCTCTCCTGCCAGCTTTCTATTGTTTTCTTGTCTAATTCTCGTTGATCCTTCTTTTCTTTAAACTTTCTTTTTTTCAAAGATCACTGCCACCAGGGCTTAAATTTGACGGTCGACCTTGCCTGTCAACAATTTTTTTAATGACGGTTATCTATTTAAAGGTGCCCTTAAAACATTATGATATACCTTAGTGTAAGTAAAATTATATATAAATCAAATATATATATCATTATAATTTTATATAAATTTTGACCGTGTATCCAAAATCTCTCCTTTCATCTGATATAATCTTCTTAAAATTTTGATTGTATTTTACGGCAAAAATCTCTAAATACGGTCATACGGCCATCAAATTTAAGCCCTGACTGCCACACTCTCTCTTTTTGGATTCTTTTTAAATTATGCTGCAGTACTAAATCACATGCAACAAAGTTACACAAAATTCACATGTTTTCCATAAAAGTATCCATTAATTCCTGTTATGATTAAATCTTCGAGGTAATGAAAATTAATTCTAATCTTTTAAAATAAAAGATTCTTTTATTTAGTCATTTATTCATATATATATATATATATCAAATGCATTAATATTTTGGAGAATCAAATATGCAAATGACATGAATGGTGGTTATATTTTTTCATCAATTTCATTTATCTTTTTTTTTAACATAATGAATTTTTCCTTCATTTTTTTCTAGCAAACTCAAAACAAGCATTAGGAAGAATTGTTCCTAGTCATTTTTATGCAAGAATGCAAAACTCATGATCCTACATGGTGTGTGTGTGTGGATTCCAACTTGCATACTGATGTTAGACGGCTAAGTACTCCTACCTCAACCATGTTCTCGTTCTTCGACCTGTTCTTGCACTCACACACTCTTGCACTTGCAAATTTTATCAATAACATTAGCCATAAATCAAAGAAAAACATATTCATTGCTTCATTATAACATCTATGTTTCACATTTGATCATTAAGTTTAGGCATAAACATTTTCAAATGACATCACTCTTAAATTTAACACATGTCAAAAATTGATAATCAATTTTCAAATTTTCTCTGAATAACTTAATATTATTGAATGCAAGCAAAAATTCAGATGTGATATCTACTATGAGTCCTACACTTGTTTCATACTTGGAGGGAAAGTCAAAGTTTGAATTATACCTTCTCACTTCTTCATCCTTGCCTTTATAAGCAAGGCTCATTTGTACATTTTAGTAAATTACATGTTTGTGATATTTTCTCATTTTGTATATGCTCATTTGTGGATTATTTTGAGTTTGTAAGCAAATCTTGGTTGCTCTAACAATTACATCTATTCAAAATTCATTTTCCACTAAAATTTGGTCACCATAAAAGGGTTATATAAATATATATGTTCATTTGGTATATTATTAAGCCAATTTTCTAGTTAGGTTGAATCTATGGATTGTTCTAGGGCATCAAATAATGCTCATTTGAACTAGAAATAAAGGGATACACTTTGTAATAGTATGGGAAGATTATTTTAATGTATGTTCATGTATTTGTATGTCTCTATGGTCATTTACTAAGAGTCAATGAAATATTATAATCATAATTATATTTCCTTTTTCCATATTTTTTGGAACAATTGTAATGAGGGTTTGACGGTGTGTGATAGCACCTAATAAATTATAAATTCTTTGTGATTATCATTTATTGGTTTCATGTGGTAATCTATAGTTCTAGTTATGGATTATTAATTATGTCTATTACGTGCAATATAAATCAATGATTGTATGCAAGTGCAATCTAGTTTTGTTGATGTTGTGCAACTTTTATCTCCTTCATTTATGTTGTTCATGACTATGTTTCCCAATGGAGTAGGTGCTAGTTTTCATTGGTGAATGATATATCAATCCACCATTTAATCACCTAAACTATCATGTTAGTTGTAGGAGTAGTGTAGATATGCACGTTGTTCATTGATCAATTAATGCAACAACTATTTATAGTTTCAAGCAAAATTAATGGATAAACATTCAGGGGATCATGTCAAATATGCATGTACCTTGCCAACATTGATGTTGTACAAATTAATATATCTCAATGGATCAATGAAGTTGATAATTGTGGGTACATGTGGAAGGTGTATTATCAAATATAAGAGAGGTTATTGTAGCTAGTTTTATTTGACCTAATGATATATTTTGGGTTTATTGTGTAGCTTGGATATGGTTTTTAACCATTTTATTTGTTAAACTTATTTAATTGAAATTCCAATTAAGGTAAACCTTTGGAAGCACCCTTCCAGGTTTAAGATGAGCCCAAATTGTAGGAGAGATTACCCATTCCCATACATGTTAGCATTTAACTATCCTAAGTTTATTAATGAGCCTCTATTTACCTTCTTCTCGATGGCAAATCCTTGGTAATGAAGGTAAAAAAGCTCAAGGATTGAGAAGAGTTTTTTTGGGACAACAATATCTTCTACTAAGAGTTTATCTATCTTGCAACCTTTGTGGAGAAAGGGGAAGATGGAATTCCTCATCAAATGATGCATCCTTTGAATCTTGAATAGGTACTTTTATTTATTTATTTCATTTATATTTGTTATGTGGAGAAAAGGAATCCATTTGTTCCCCAAAGTATGTTGAATTATGAAGATCAGTGTTAAGTCCCTTTTTATGGTCTCTTGAAGGAAGATGATATTTGACACCAATTAGTTTGAGGAGAACCTTATATTTTGGACTTCATCTACTAGTATTTGGTTATATTTCTCCCAATCAACGAGGTCAATATATTGCAAGTCAAGGATTATAGTATAAAAAATATCATCTAGAAAGAGATAGGTATTGACAAGAGATTCATAAGGGTCATGGGGAGTAACAATTTTAACATAATTAAAATCAAATGAAGTGTTATCAATAATGTTTGAAGAGTTACTAATATTATTAAGAGATTCACTACAAGGTATATACCCTAGTCTCTACTTAACTATAGTCTCAAGAGAGTTGATAGGTTCCAATATTTTTTTGTTCATGTACCCCTATGCCTTTACCTTTATAGTTCATATTATCATAGATTTTACTAGCCATTGGATAGTCATTATGCTTGAAATAGGAGGCATGTTCCTCTTTAATGTGTAGCCATGATGCACTTATGGAGTCAATGTTTTTCATTAAAGAGAAAACCATGTTTAATGATAAGGTATCTTATTATTTATTTGTTCCATGTTAGGACAACCATAAGATTTAGGTGATAATGAAATTTTACCAATATGGAGGGCCTCTTGGATTTCATACTTTCCACACCCTTTATCAATAATATTCACCTTAGTAGAATAAGGTGGATGAGGTACATATGGTATATCATTGGGATCAATATAATAGGAATTTGGTTAAGATGGTCACTATACAACTTCAATGAGGGGATAACAGTTTATTTTCTAGCATTGACCCTCCAACATTTTACTGTATTAGAAGGGTCTTTGAAGTACTATAACAATGACTCCAATTCCTTTGTGAAAGAATTTGAGACATTGGTGGAATTTGAATGAATGAACTACATGGTTTGTATCCATGGGCGACCAAGGAGGATATTTTATGGAATTTAAAGATCAATAACATGATAGAGGATGTTTTGGATAATAGGTCCAACTTGGAGGGGAAGACTAATGGTGTTGGTAGTCTACCTTTCTTGTATGTATGTTAGGAATGATTATGATTATATGGGATTCCAAAACCTCTTATGTCTATCCCCAAGAGTTTAATAAGTTGGAAGATGTAGAGATTTAGTCCATAACAATTACTTATAAGTACTTATTTTACCTTGTGTTTGGATTCAATGAAGGATTTAAAATGAAGAAAATTATGATAGTTGTTAAGATATGTCATATCTTCAAAACTAAAGGTGATACAATAATCAAAAGTGATTTGTGTAATGAGTGCTAAGATTAGAGAGGGGTAAATATTGTTCAAAACCCTCAAATATTTCAATACTTTATACAATATTTCTTAGTGAAGGTTCAATAATTTGAGAAAAATTGAGATGGAAATATTTGTTGGAGTCTTCCAAAGTTTTTTGATAAGATAATATATATCTATGGGAGTATGTAGAGGAGCTCTAGAGATGGCGATTGTTCCTCATAGGGTGGTCACATTATAGCACAATTATTTATTATGATAATATTTTTATATAATGGGGATTGCTTAAAGTAGCTTACTATAGGATCACAATCATGAGAGGGTTGTGGGAGTAGATATTATGTGTGCAATTATATTATCTTGAGTTTTTTGTGAGAGGCTAGAACTTGATTGTGCTTCAAAAGGGGGTTTTGGTAAATGTGTAGGTCTATGTTATGAAAAGATGATGGTGTACCTTCAAATTCAATGTCACCTTAGTTATCAACTCTTGGATGTAATCTTTAAGTTTCATGCATTTTATTAGTTGCATGACATTTGACTCAGTGGTATTCATAGTATTTGTGGTCTTTATAACATGTGGGTTTATTTTTCATTATTATAATACTTAGGAAATGGTAAGTTGATCATGTTCACTTGTAATAAATTTTTGAATACATTATGTAATGGTTCATGAAATTTTATATCTTGATGTTTCATGTTCTCCTTTTTAGTTGGCCTTATAGAAAATCCAAGTTTGTTTGTGTTCTTAACTATTTTTATATGTTTGGTATTAGTGATGCCATCATTGACTACATTTTTTATTTTTCACAAAGATTTTGGGCTTCTTATTTTAGTTATTGTTGTTGTAATCCTTACTAAAGAAAGTGACTAACCCTTTGGTGATTAATGCCTTGTCATTTTGAATACATTTTCCAATGATCTTTTCAAAGGTGAATACATAATGGAATTATAAATGGAAGGACATTTTGACATTAAGATTTATAACAAAAATGTGTACAAGTTGTTTCTTTAGTATAGACCATTGAAACCCACTAGCTAGGCTTCACCATTGTTGAAGGAAAGAAAAAAATCTCTTACCATATATTTTTTGTATTGTAAAGATCATGCGAACTATCAATTCCTAAACATTATACAATTTTTTTTTATAAAACACTTTGTAAGTTCAAGAAATATGTTTTTTGTCCCTTTAGGTAGATGAGTAAACCAATTCAAATATTGTACCCTTAGCCTATGAAATAAGAGGTGATGCAGATGATCATAATTATAGGATACCTCATGGAAAGTGATGTAAAATTTATGGATATGACTCTTTGTATCACCTTTTCCTTTATATTTTTCAAATTTTCAAAGTGTGGAGGAAAAGGTGTTTGTTTAATTAAAATTTAAAAGGGATAGGGACATAGTTCTTCAAACTTATATCCTTTAGTGGAAGGTGAACCCATTTTAACTTATAAGGGTATGGATTTTATATCCTTCAATTCTTGATCAACCAAATGTTTAAATGGTTGATGTTGTTTAAATTGAGCCAAGAATTCCATAAAAAATATGTTTATATATTTAGAATTCTTTGCATGGGAATCATGATGATAATTTTCACCAAAGTATGCCGCTTTATTATTTTCTTTAGTTCTAGAATTCTCATGAGAAATACCATTTTCACATGCTTCATGGCATTCATCATTATTTGAAAGATAGTTTTTTTTATTCTTAATTGTTCAAAGTTGAAATCTCTTGGTAGTCAAGCTCTTAATTCAATTAGTTCTTGAAGGATGTGATCTTGGTGTGGTTGAATATATGTTTGGACTCGTGTTGTTTTAAAGAAATTAACTATATCATATTTGTATTTTCTATGGTTGTGGAGACTATTGTCATCATCTTCACAGTCTTGAGGTGGTACACAAGAGTTGTATTGACTATCCATTTTATAGTACTTTAATTATCTACATATAACAAATAGAGACATGCAAAACTTGGACTCTGGTTTGTATAGATAAACACAACTACTTAGATATGACAAGATGTACCAAGTTAAAAGGTAGACTCAAAATATGGTAAAAATTGAGTGTATTATGATTATGGATAATCTATGACATTTTAAAGAATTAAATCCATATGGGATGGGTTGTTTTGGTTGGACTTATAACTTGGATATGGGTTGACTATGTCATGAGTGTGAAGCGGTACTATGGATAAGGTTGGATATTACTTATATGTAAGAGGAACCTAAAATGAATATGAAAGTTAGATGATGTTTTGGACTATGGCTAAGTTAGAATTGGGTTAAAAGTGTAACTACAATTAATTATTAACTAAGGATAAGTTGACATGAGTTAAACTAAACTAGGTTTAAGTTAACCTATGCTTGAGTTAAACTTGAGTTGATTTAAACTAAGGTTCAATGAACTGACTATAGGTTGGATAGAATATGGTTAAATTAAAAAAAATATTGAGTTAAATTTGGGTTGAGTTAAACTAAGGTTGAGTTAAACTTGGGTTGATTTAACCTAAGGTTGATTGACTAGATTGAGTTAAATCTATATGGGATGGGTTGTTATGGTTGGACTTATGACTTAGATATGGGCTAACTATGTCATGAGTGTGGAACTATGTTATGGATAAGGTTGGATATTACTTAAATGTAAGAGGAATCTTAAATGAGAATGAAAGTTAGATGATGTTTTTGACTATGATTAATTATGAACTAAGGTTAAGTTGAATTGAGTTAATCTAAATTAGGTTTAAGTTAAACTATGGTTGAGATTTGAGATAATTTAAACTAAGGCTAAATGAATTGATTATGAGTTGAGTGTACTATGATTAATTAAACTAAGTTTGAGTTGAAGTTGGGTTGAGTTAAACCTAGGTTAAGTTGGACTAAGGTTGGGTTGACCTACATATGGTTTTTATGTTGACTTGAGTTAGACAAACTAGGACAAAGTAAACCTAAGGTTAGTTGACTATGGTTAACTTGGACTTGATGGTCTAGTTTGGTTAAGACCTTAGGTCATGTTAGACTAAAGTGGTGGCTATGGGTGAGAGTGTAGTATGGGCATGACTTTGGTTAAGGAATAATTTTGTTTCAAGGTTACATTAATTTGGTTTTTGTACAAGTTTATGGCTATGGTTTTTGAATTTGGATCAAATATTTGGTTGTTAACTAAATTGTCTCATACAAAAAAAGAATAAAAAGGAAAATCCTAAGGCTCAAGATGGATAAGATTCCCCTTTGGATTGGTTTGAATTATGGAGGGTTGATCTAAACATTAAAATACACATAATATGCATAAGCAAGTATAAGCTAGACAAGTAGGTGTATCACTCCTTATAGGCTCATAAATATACCATGTGTCCAAATGAGGGTAATCTTGACCTATTTTATTGGGCCTAGGGTCAATGGATTTTCCACCAACCTAACACATGTTTGAATGGTTAATTCATTGGAATTAGTTATCCCATGGCCTACTACCAACACAATTAAGGTATGCTATGAGTAACTTCCTAGTGAAATCTATAGATTAATGCACTACAAGGAATGATGACAAAAGAATGTCTAACTAGGATAAACAAGCAATCCAAGGGATTCATCTATATTCTTGAGGGTACAAAGGTTTGATTATATATTATAGGTACATGTTGTTTAAGACCTATGTATTGGTGGGATAAAACCACCTCATTTCATGGAGTGCTTAAAACACACATATCTTCAATTAGTAACAATAACTTCTTTCTAAATTTGTAAAACCCATCAGTACACCAAGCTCTCGCTAGATCCAATGATCAAATCCAGATACTAGTAAACCTAGAAATAATAAAATATGAGCTTTTTATGATAATGTCTAAGTCACAAGAAAAATGTGTCTAATTTATTTATGATCCTTAAGATCATCTTCCATTGCGATAGGAGATCATACATATCCCATCCTTGGTGCAAAAAGTGGTAGTTTAAATTTCTTTTGGTTTAAAATCTCACCTTGTAGTGTGAGTAAAAAGCATGCACAACAATTACCAAGACACACTTTAATCTAAATAATAAAAAACATAGTAATCAAGTTCAATTACTACGCACCAAAGTAAAGTATGAAAGGTTCATTTTATATCATACATAACTAATTATGAGATTGGATTGAAAATTATATCTTCATCTATCAAACTTGCATGAAGCTCATTATTATTTTTAATGGTCTAGGTCTTTGCCAACTAAACCTACAAGTTACCATTATATTTCTCAAGATAATGCTAAAAAATATAGTAAAACTACACAAACACCAACATAGGGTGTAGATGCTACAAAATATGTGATGATTCCACAAGACATGGACATGCACTACAAGAGATGTAGAGATGACACAATATAGGAATATGAACCAAAATACAAGAACATGTGCCACAAAATGGTAATAAATGTAATATGATAGGAATAAGCGCCACAATGTAAACAAAAATGCCACAAGATAGGAAAAGGTGTCATAAGTTATGCATAGATTCCATAGGACATGCAAAGATGGCACAATGAAAGCACAAATGCCACATAATAGGCACTTGCACCACAAGATAGGAATAGGCATTGTAGGGAAGTCATATACACCACAATATGGGCACACAAACCATAAGGGAGACACACATTTCATAAGATAGGAATATGAACCACAAGGTAGGCACAAATTCCATAGGATAGGCATGGGCACCATAGAGTAGGCATAGGAATCATTAGACAAGCATAGATGCTACACCATAGGGCATAAAATTTGCAAACCTATAACATAAGAAAGAATATAAAAAACCTAAAAAACATACAAAAAGAATCTTCAAGAACAAATATTAGTATTAATATAGGTTCCCACCTATTGTACACAAAGTTGAGAGGTAAAATCAAATAAAATGAAAAATAGAATAAAAAAATAGGAATCAAAGCCCATATGAAATCACATAATTCTCACCTTCCAATTAAGTTCAATAATAATTTGTATAAAAAATAAATGAAATAAGTAAATGCTTAAATAATGAAAATTACCATTATGGATGGAGTGGATGTGCTCAAATGATTTGGGATGTTTGTTTCTCAATGCAACAACATTTACTTGCTTAATATGAGATGGTGAAAATGGAGGATTATGTTGAACACCCAGAATACTGAGAGGGGGGGTGAATTAGTATTCCATTAAACCATTCAACTAAAAACCATCCAATTATTAAAGCACATTTAACTGCAAATAAGAGAGAAGACATTGATAAAAGCATGACACCTTAAAACACATCAACACCATATTTTTACGTGGAAAACCCAAAATGGGAAAAACCATGGTGATGATTAGCTCACAATATATTATATCCATATATAGTATATTATAAGGGCTCACTGCCAGGACACATTGTCCTTAAAAGGCTCACATCTAGAGTTAAGTACAATACAAAATCATATGGCTCACTACTGAAATATGAACCGATACAAAGTGTACCTATCATGTGTTGTATTTCAGTTCCCTTGAAGCTCTGAATATGAAGTACTACCTTTCTTAGCATTCACTCAACAATTCTGCTCTAATTTTGTACTTCTACCACTGAACACCACTCACATTTGATATATTACTTATGTTCACATATCCACTTATATCTCATTCCTTCACCCACTCACTACACTCCTTTTCAATTCCAAAATATCTCATATATATATATATCCAAATACATCACATACATCAATTAGGTCGGCCTAATTAGATGTAAACAAAATAATCCAAAAAATAGCTCTTGTTGGCACCACACAAGATTTAAAAACATCTTGTCACCCAAGTAGAATGTGTAATACTTAATTTCAAGTCAGTGTGGATCTGAAATAGATTCAACTACCATCCACAAGGTATAATTAATCTTCTCAACATGTATCATGCATTAGGTCAGCCAGGAATAGGATCTAATCACAAAAACTCCAATCATACACATGCTTCTAAAAAAAAACACCTTCTAGATTCAATATTACTTTAGTTTCTCTTTACATTAAAATTAGAGAGACTATCTTTAGAATTGTAGCATCAAAACAACCTTCTCAAGAAAATGTGAAATCTCCCACTTTGGTATACTGAACAAAGAGATGACTGTAGTATATAGAGTTGAACTCTGTCATTGATAACTTCTAGTACACATCACAAAAATTCTCGAGATCTTGAATATAGCTATATGAATTAGTCATAATAATATGATTAAGAGAGAAAAGTTATGTCTCTTCTTGCGGTGAAGTGCGAACCAAAAAACCAACGCACTAGACCACAACACCATCAATAGAGAACACTTAACCAAACCTTTGATAGATCAACTTTCCGGTATAGTTAGTACTGTACAAGTAACACCAAAAAAATCTTCCTACAATGTTGACATAAATGACAACACTGGACCAGCTGAATCAACCTATATGTATGTACACCTCATGCTCATGTTGCTAAGCTGCATCAATGTAGACATACTCCCAAGCTTCCAACAATCTCCCCCTTTGGCATTGATGGAAACATGCATATCAAAAACATTTTTCATACCAATACAAAACCAATTGAATACCCCACCTTTCAAAATTGATCTTGTCATTCCAAAAAAAAGGTTTTCCAAACATTCAAAAATGTTTTTCTTCTCACTATCTATCTCTCCGCCTTTGACATCAATGGCAAAGGTAGTGCAAGGGTCTGGTATATTTCACTTTAATATATGTATGTATGCATAAAAAATTGATCAAAAGGATATGAACATATTAACCAAAAGATGAAGATCCCTTAAGATTCTTCAGGATATCTTGCCATGTAGCTTTACCTTCTTCCCAAGAACCCTTTGCATGTGCAAGATTCTTGTATAGTAATTCAAGCTTTGTTAAAGACTCTATACCTTCTTCCATAGTGTTGGGCTTGAGATTTATTTCTGATAGATTGTCAACACTACCAAGGGCATTGGTACAAGAGTGTGCCTAATTTTTACTAAATCTCTAAGTGCCATATACTGCTTGATTACCTCTATTCTCTAACTTTGTAAGCTAAAGAATTTGTCTTGTGATTGCATGTAGGACCATCTCTGATTATCCTTTTCATTTTCCAAGCTATAAACATCTGCTTGAGTGCTCAACCAAATTTCATTTTGTCTTGTTTCATTCCTTTCATTTAATGTCCAGTTAGACCAATTTAGGCAGAAGGATACTAAATCCTGAGCTTCTTCTTCACAATCATGAACATCCTTCAATTCCTTTAAGACTTTGTGGTGTGCATCTACACATTTCTTCTTGATTCCTTCTAGATTTTCTTTTGTAGTTCTTGACTCATTTCTTGTTTTCTCTTTCAATCTGGACATGTAGACCTTTAATGACTCAACCATACTCCTAAGATTTTCCAAAGTGGACACATTTGAATTAAAGCTAGCACTCAGAATCACTTCTTGTAAGTCTTTTAATGCTTCATCCAAGTCATGCATGTTTTCACTTTCATGCTCATGTTGGGTTACCTCAAATTGAATTATTGTTTTGTGATCTCTTGCTTAATAACAACACTTTTTCTCTTCTTTCCTATTCTTTTTGTACTACCAGAGGCTTCAGTCATAGAATTTTCTTCTACATCTATTTAGTTGGGGTCCTTTGGACTTTCTAGAAGCACTTTTGCATAATGATCAACTTTTTCCATAGTTACTTCATAATCTAACTTAGAAATCCACACAACTCTAGACTCAACTACTTCGATACAACAAAAATCAGTAGAGACAAGGAAATTGATGTCTCTAGAGTATTTTTCCACCACACTTTCTAGAATTCTTGTCTTCTTATTCATACTCATTTGAAACATTCAAAGGATGCTACAAGAGCATTTTCTTGAGCATCCAAACCACCAAGATTCATCATGAGATTCTTTATTTGGTGTGCTATCGGCTATGTATTTGTCCATTCAACCTTTCCAATAACCGATATCTCCTTCATGAAGTAAAAGAGCAAGCAAACTGTTAAAGTGTCCTACCAGAATATACTATTCTTATTCTTTTTTATTTCCTTAAATTCTTCATTAGGTGTTGTTGAAGTAGCTCACAAAGATCATAGTCCATACTATTCTCAACCATGTCAAACGCAATGTACGCATGTAAAACCCCGTCCCGCAACCTAGAGGACAATGCAACACTACGGAAGCACAACTATTTTTTTTTAAAGGTAAAACAAGACGAGTAAAGTATCCTACTCTAACCACATACATTCTCTAGGCTATGCAACGCGTCTACATGTGACCACCATTACTTATAAAATTAAACCAACCATAGCATATGAAAGTTAAACCACGATCCAACATACATCAAAGCATTAAACCATTTCAAAATAAAACTAATTCATAGAAATGTATTGAACATATTTCCAAAAATACAACACCACATAGCATCCAATACACCATTAAATCCAATAATGAATAGATCATAAATATTATTACAATTACATCACAAAGGTTCACCTCGATACAAATGAGGTACTACAATTATACATAATGATCCACAATTACAATGAAGAAAGAGAAGAACAACTCCAGAGAACCCCATGAGCTCCTCGAACAAGAAGATCCCACCATCACGAACAAGAAGAGAAACTCAACAGTGTAAGGTGCATACCACCCAACCATATGGTACCTGTAGGCCCAACCCCCGTGCTAGGAGATAGTAAAAGGTAACCAAGACAAACCTATTACCTCTAGACACATGCAACATAAAAAATGACACTGTACCAGTAAATACATAACATAAGGTTACATTGCTTCCAGAATTCACTGAATTAAGAACAACCACCATACAAAACAAACCGACTATTGTCATAGGAGGAGTGTCATCACAAAGGTTGCATTGGTTGTCCAAAGGAGATCTTCCTAGGTCCCGACCCCCCTCTAGGGTTGTCCTGGTAACCTCTCACGAACCCGGCCCACATGCACACCAATGCGAAATTGATTATCTTTCGAGAAGACAAGATAACGATCTTGCCATTCCAGGCCTTCCCGACTCATCTCAAGTCTCATACAAGCCCTTGAGCCAATGAGCGAGGCTAATTATCTTGTTAATGTATAAAACTACTCTATCCCTAATATAGGTTATTTAATTTCCACTGATTAAACTAACTTTCACACGAATTGTCTTGGGACCCCTTTGTGTCCCGACCCTCATTGAAAGCCACTCCCCTATCGACAACACAATAACTAACTCATACTACAACCCAAGGGTAGACAATGCACTAAAATTGACCACACATAATCAACACACCTCAAAAGGTAACACATCCCTACGGATGTTCAATACTGAATCCCAATATGTGCACTACCCAAGAAAACTCAAAAGGTGAACTAAAGTTACAACAACCCTTTCACAATTACCACTCTGGAAGACTTATATTTTCACATTAACAAATACTTTCCCCCCAGTACACAGTTACAAAACACTTGCTTTTATAAATACAACTTCAAGCAATTAACAAATGCTATCATTCGGATTTCCTAAATCCAAATCAATCAAAATCGCATATTTAAAATAAACCTTTTAAACATAATTCCATTCAATAAATCCATAGCGATTAAAACAAAAGTTCAGTTTCCAAATCCATAAATATAGATAAAAACAAACCTCAATCTTACTAATAAAATCACTTCATTATAAAATAACAATTGGTGCTTGCATGCACTTAACCATTTACTATTCCTTTAAAAATCATTTACTAACTTCTAATAAAATAATTCAAATAACTATATTTAAATATATATATATAGAATTAAATATAATTATATATATACATATTAATATATTATTTAATTATAAAATTAATTATAATTTTCCTCAATTCCATTTTAAAATAAATACAATGCAACTTCCAAAATAAAATAAATAAATATATATATATTTATATATATATATATATGTATACATATATATATACATATTTACACATAAAACATAAAATGTATATTATAACTAATATGTATATTATATATTATATGTATAATATATATACATAAATATATAATATAAATATATATATATATATATATATATATATATATATATATATATATATATATATATATATATATTAAAATAAACAAAGAGAAACATGTATGAATTTGCAGTGTACTTATTGTACAGACTACGCCCGCAAAGAAAAGAAGCTGTGGGAGGCGGTGCTTTGTGTCAGCGCCTTCCCCACATATGTGTGGAGGGCGCTACCACAACAGGCCTGTCCCCACCTTCAAACAAAGGTGGCGATGGGAATTCATTCCCAGCGCCCCCTTAATTAAACTATGATTTCATAATTAATTCAACACTGAATTTAGTTCGTTGTACGACGATTTTGAATAATTTCGCTTAAAAAAATAAAATTTCCTCAGGGAATTTTCAATACTAAATTAAATACAATAATTTATATATATATATAATATATATATATATGTATATGTACATATATATTACAATATATATGTATATATATATTTATATATAATTAATCCAATCACCGACCTTCAAGTTGAACAAATAAATTACATAAAATAAGTTTTCTACAGGAAAACTCAGAAATTTCATTTTCTCAGATAATTTAAAGAAATAGGGAAACCAAATAGAATAATGATTTTCTACAGAGATCTATAATTCCTTTTGTATCAATCTATTTCGAATGAACAAATTACATAGAGGATTTTTAATTGTTTTCTACAGAGGTTCAACTTTCACGACAATCTTTTAAAAGAAAGAAACAAAAGCTTCTACAGTATAGAAAATCTTTTCCTAAACATTTTCAAATTGCATTACAGTAATAAAAACAACTTTTCAATTCAAAATTCACAAAAACAATAAAGGAACCTGTTCCAGAAGAACTGTTGCCTCAAGAAATGTTGCCAAGCTTCTCTATAGCTTCAATTTTCCAATGTAGCCAAAGCTTCCTCCAGTGCAATTGCCTCTTTCTAGAAAACACAACCATACACAGCCAAGTATTCTACAACAAGATTCTAAAACAAAATCCTCAAAGAGATCCACAACTTCCTCACCAATTTCTAACTCACAGTTATCCCAATCAAAATATATTTTCCCTCAACAACCCCAGATATTTTCCAACTTCATGCATTTAAAATAAAATAAAACAATTAATATATTTCAACAAATTTAAATAATCTTATTTATTTAATTCCCATATAATTTAATAATTAAAAGTTTTTAATAACATAACTAAATTAAATTTATTTATTTATTTATTCTAAAGCCTTCACAACAATAATTCAATTAATTAAATATTTAAATCAAATACACATTTAATCTACCAAATTAAACTTGCACAATAATAAAATACCTAGAACAACAATGATAAAGCTAACACCAAAACTCAAACTGACGACACATTATACTAGGGTAAAGGTATGACTAGGTAACCTGTTACTATCTCCCAATATTACTGTTGAGTAGTGGACACTCTCAGACCTGTGAAACTAGGTGAAGCCGTTGTCCTGTACCTGCAAACCTACAACACAAGCAAAAGTCGTACATGTATACAGATAATAATTCATACACACCGTGAAGAGAGAATTGTGGAAATCATAGGGCACTCGCGAGTGAGTGATGCAATACCATTCTCTTCACCAATACAATCACATCAAGACTGACGAAATTAAAACATCAATAATTAATAAATGAACATACATCAATATTAACTCAAATAACAACTATGCTAATCTGAAAGCATGTTATAAACAAATAATCAGTCACAACATCAACTCATCAAAATATCACCATGTCCGAGTAACATTCAACAGTGTCATAGAGTTTATCAAATAGTAACATAAAGTCAAGATAAACAACCTCATAAAGTCTAGATGAAATCCAAGAAGTTGTCTAGATAAGGTAAACAGAGGGGCATTACATCCTCCCCCCAAGGACTCAACTTACTCCTGGAATTCACAAGATCAGGTAAACATACACAGTTACGAACCACATCATAAGGCAATAGCTACTCATCAGCAGAACAAACACATTCATGAACCAAGAGATACACGTAATCATATTATCCAACACAGTACTAATTCCATAAATTCAACGTATCATAAACATCAATACATAATGTCACGATCATCAAGATCAAATGAAATGTCATCCAACACCATCTAGAATGGTGAAAAAACCAACTATAAGGTCTCAAGTGTAAAACATAATATAATAAGTATCAAAGTTTAATAATCATAACATAGTATAAAGTATCAAACCAGATAAGCAATAGAGAAGGTTCGACAACCCTCTAACAACTATCGAGCTACTCACTGCTCGAAAAAGGACACTCCTATGGGTCCTCATCAGAATCCACTACCACAATAATGGAAGCAGAAGATTGAGCATGAAGGCTTTCCTTCTCTTCCTTGGACAGTAGGGGATCGTTAGATCTTGGTAGTCTTTCCTGCCTTTCCTTTCTTCTTTACATACTTCGACCCTCCCATCCCTGCACACAAACAGGGGTAAACATTAGACTCAAATAAAATTTAAATCACAACAATCCACACTACATTAATGTCCATAATGCATTCCCCAGTAGGAAGGACATCGGTGCATTACGCACTCCACCAAGGGTCCTATCCTTTCCACTGGTTTTCTGCACCATTGGACCAACACCACCTAATGACAACTTCTGAGTAGACAAGCAAGAACAACCCAAAAGGAAAAACATAAACTAAAGAGTACAACACCTTGGTGCTCGCCTTGGCGGTTATCCATCGCAGTAAACACCCTATGTGATCTACTTGCGTCACCTATTGTTAGCTCTGAAGCCGATGCCCTCAAAATATATCCTGATGTGTCCTTATTGGGACACTATCGCGCTATGTGACCCTATTGGCCACAAGCAAAACACTGAATACCCCTGCCAAAACCTCTACCTCCAGAAGGTGCACTGGACTGCTGAACACTACCCCTAAAGGTAGACTAAGTACTCTGTGTTGGTTGTGCATTACTGAAGCGTTTGACACACCTCCAATTCCAGTCACCCCCTGACTGATATCTGTCATTTTGTCTAGGTGGAAAATCCTTCTGTTTTCCCCGCGAGTTCTGGTACTATCCACTCTGTGTAGGCACCTGTTGCATCCTAGGTAATCCAACTCCCAGTATCTGGCCACTACGTCCACTAATCATAGATGAAGAACTTTGTGTCAGCTGATAGACACGATTACGATGAGCTCGTAGCCGACTTCATTCTCTCTTCTTCTGAAACCAAATACCACCTTGTTAGGACATATAATTCTTATGTTCTAACATTAGGGGTTGTTGTTGCTCACCCTTAGTAGGTTTTTGATGTTTCTTGGGAGCCTAAGATTTACCACCTTGAGATAAAACACCAATGGAAGGTGCACTGCCAATCTGAACCCCCTTCTATCCACCTATGACCATAGATAGATTCTCTTCAAACATCTGAGCCTTTTCCATGGTTACCACCATGCTCATCGACTCATTGACAACATGGGAAGGTGAATCCCACTGACTACCTCCATGACTGCCTCCATGGCCATGACCACAACCTCTATCACGACCTCGCCTATGTGACATAATCCTACACAGACACACTAAGGTATAAGACAAGGTATGCAACTTAAATCCTACACAAAAACTTAATGGTTTCCACATTAACCCAGAGTTCCCAGTGTTTAAGCCTAGGCTCTGATACCAAATGTAAAACCCCGTCCTGCAACCTAGAGGACGATGCAACACTGCGAAAGCACAACTTTTTATTTTTTAAAGGTAAAATAAGACGAGTAAAGTATCCTACTCTAACCACATACATCCTCTAAGCTACACAATGCGTCTACATGTGAACACCATTACTTATAAAATTAAACCAACCATAGCATATGAAAGTTAAACCATGATCCAACATACATCAAAGCATTAAACCATTTCAAAATAAAGCTAACTCATAGAAATGTATTGAACATATTTCCACATATACAACACCACATAACATCCAATACACCATTAAATCCAATAATGAATAGATCATCATAAATATTATTACAATTACATCACAAAGGTTCACCTCAATACAAATGAGGTACTACAATTATACATAATGATCACAATATATTTTGGCGAGCTCCTTATCTTTCATCGGACTCTCAGTAAGGTGCAACCCAACCCTTGTATGTTAGTAAAAATCTATTACCCTGCACCATAAAATACTAAGAGGGGGGGGTGAATTAGTATTCCATTAAACCATTTAGCTAAACTACCATCCAATCTATTAAAGCACATTTAAATTGCAAATAAGAGTGAAGACATGTGATAAAAGCATAGACACCATAAAACACATAACACACACCAATATTTTGCACTACAAGTGGAACTAAAACAACCCTTTCAAATTACCACTCTGGTACACAGAAAACACCAACTTCAAGATGCTATCAGGATCAATAGCATATTTTAAACCAACGTAATTCCATTTAAATCCATAGCGATTGGATATAGTATCATTAAAACAACAACTGAATGCAGGACACACTATCCTATAGGGTGAGGATGCTGAGGTGGCTTGGATTCTGAGTTCGCAGAAGGAATGTTGGCCACCTTAATGAGGACGGCTCGTTCGTTGCAGAGCTTTTATGTTTGTCAGAATGCAAGTTGGGCTTGTTTCAAGTCTGTCATTTGGTGACACGTCGAATACCCTTGACAAGACTTCAGTATAGACGGGTGGCGACTCACTTCACTTGAAGTGATTATAGTTAATGGTGCTCGGACTGCGGCCGTAGCCCTCCTTCATAGCGAGGATGTGAAGATCGTCCTTTCATAATTTCGGCATCTGTGCGATGGCCAAGCGGATTCTCACAGGCTTAAATTTGGATCCGTTATATTCATTCCGGTGCTTGGCTTTCGCATTCTGGCTTTGTTTTTCTGTGTTGCAGGGGGTAGCTGTTATCATGGAGGGGTCGAAAAAATCAAAGTTCACCATTCATATTTCCTTGGATGGTTTGGAATGCTTCGGTGTGGACACACCGGTTTCTTTGGTCGCCATGGAGCGACAAATAGCTTTTAGGGAGATCTCAGACCAAAGGCTGAAACGAATTCTAATCGAGGATGATCCTGTGTTACTGGTCGCGGTTAAGATGGTTCTGGGAAATGAACACTTGCTTCGAAAGGAATATGCCAGAGACAATGCTCACATTTCCTCGCGTTTTCTAGCAGTTTTATTGGACCTGGAAATTCCGAAGAAGGTGGCGCGGGAACTAATGGAGCGTTTGTTCCGTGCGGATTTACTCGGTGGCTTGGAAGATACTTTGAAGGCGGCCCTTCTGGGTAAAGGTATTCCGCGCCCGGCTGATTTGCCTCTCTTATGGCATACGAAGGAAGCGGTCAAGGTGTATCCCTTCCTCCTTGATCTTAAAGGGCCAGCTTTGTCTTGCCACCGGAAGCTCGCAGACGTGGCTGTGGAGTTCCTGAAGCGCAAATTAATGATGGTGTCGTCGGAGGGTTTGGACTGGTTGGAGGGCTTTATTTGCTTTGCGGAGGTCAATGGTTTCTTGTAAGGTGGATCCGTGTCTTAAATCTCTATCGGCCGTTTTTTGTAGTATTGGTTTTTTTGGCTGCTTGTTCATATGGGGGGTGGTTCGGTCTGTTAATCCCCATCTCTGTATCAAGTTTTTTCGGGTTGTTGCATGCTCGGGTTCGGGGTTCTTGGTTTTGAATTTGTGGTTGGGCTGTCATCTTGCCCACTGGTGATGGTGGTCGGTTTTCCTGCGTAGCAGACGCTTGTAAACTTTTTCCTTTTTAATATAATTCTTCTATCGTGCGTATCAAAAAAAAAAAATGTATATTATATATTATATGTATAATATATATATATATATATTTACACATAAAACATAAAATACATATTATAACTAATATGTATATTATATATTATATGTATAATATATATATACATAAATATTATATATATATATATTATATGTATAATATATATATACATAAATAATATATATATATATTAAAATAAACAAAGGAAACCCACGTACGAAATTTGCAGTGTACTTATTGTACAAATTGCGCTAGCAAAGAAAGAACTGTGGGAGATGGTGCTGCCTGTGTCAACGCCTTCCCCACATACATGTGGAGGGCGTTGCCAGAGTAGGCCCGTCCCCACCTTCAAACAAAGGTGGTGATGGGAAATCATTCCCAGCGCCCCCTTAATTAAACTATGATTTCATAATTAATTCAACATTGAATTTAGTTCGCCGTACGATGATTTTGAATAATTTCACTTAAAAAAATAAAATTTCCTCAGAGAATTTTCAATACTAAATTAAATACAATAATTTATATAAAATATATATATATATGTATGTATATGTACATATATATTACAATATATATGTGTATATATAATTAATCCAATCACTGGTTCAAGTTGAGCAAACAAATTACACAAAATAAGTTTTCTACAGGAAAGCTCAGAAATTTCATTTTCCAAGATAATTTAAAGAAATAGGGAAACCAAACAGAATAATGATTTTCTACAAAGATCTATAATTCCTTTTGTATCAATCTATTTCAAATGAACAAATTACATAGAGGATTTTTAATTGTTTTCTATAGAGGTTCAACTTTCATGACAATCTTTTGAAAGAAAAACAAAAACTTCTACAGTATAGAAAATATTTTCCTAAACATTTCCAAATTGCATTACAGTAATAAAAACAACTTTTCAATTCAAAATTCACAAAAACAATAAAGGAACCTGTTCCAGAAGAATTGTTGCCTCAAGAAATGTTGTCGAGCTTCTCTATAGCTTCAATTTTCCAATGTAGCCAAAGCTTCCTCCAGTGCAATTGCCTCTTTCCAGAAAACACAACCATACACAACCAAGAATTCTACATCAAGATTCTAAAACAAAATCCTTAGAGAGATCCACAATTTCCTCACCAATTTTCAACCAAAACAAAAACCCTTCTTGTGAAACAACTTTCTTCCCTTTTTCCCAATCTTTCCTTCGAGAATCAATTTACAACCATCAGCTAACCAATTTCTAACTCACAGTTATCCCAATCAAAATATCTTTTCCCTCAACAACCCCAGATATTTTCCAACCTCATGCATTTAAAATAAAATAAAACAATTAATATATTTCAACAAATTTAAATAATCTTATTTATTTAATTCTCATATAATTTAATAATTAAAAGTTTTTAATAACATAACTAAATTAAATTAATTAATTAATTTATTCTAAAGCCTTCACAACAATAATTCAATTAATTAAATATTTAAATAAAATACACATTTAATCTACCAAATTAAATTTGCACAATAATAAAATACCCAAAACAACAATGATAAGGCTAAGACCAAAACTCAAACTGACGACACACTGTACTAGGGTAAAGGTATAACTAGGTAACCCATTACTATCTCCCAATATTACTGTTGAGTAGTGGACACGCTCAGACCTGTGAAACCAGGTGAAGCCGTTGTCCTGTACCTACAAACCTACAACACAAGCAAAAGTCGTACATGTATACAGATAATAATTCATACACACCGTGAAGAGAGAATCGTGGAAATCACAAGGCACTCGTGAGCGAGTGATGCAATACCGTTCTCTTCACCAATACAGTCACATCAAGACTGGCAAAATTAAAACAATAATAATTGATAAATGAACATACATCAATATTAACTCAAATAACAACTATGCTAATCTGAAAGCATGTTATAAACAAATAATCAGTCACAACATCAACTCATAAAAATATCACCATGTCCGAGTAACATTCAACAGTTTCATAAAGTTTATCAAATAGTAACATAAAGTCAAGATAAACAACCTCATAAAGTCTAGATGAAATCCAAGAAGTTGTCCAGACAAGGTAAACGGAGGGGCATTACAATGCAGCAACAGTAGAGACTGTATAGTCATTATTGGGTAAGAAAATTTTATGTCTAATAAGCATTGCGGCATACCAGGTAGCTGGATTTCCAATTGTACTCAAGACAAGTTATTTTCCTTCAAGAGTTGCGCCAGTAATTTCTATTAATTCTTGATCATCGATAGACTTTCAACTTGGAATTGGTCTAGAGGACCACAAACTAGTCACATCCTTTATAGCTTCTTTGGTTATCAAGTGTGAACCATCATTCAGATAGACTCATCATGAATCCTACTTAATGCAATTTGAATGTGCTTCTTGTCAAATTCAAACAGTGGGAATTTCCACCATACATCTAGTTTCTTTTCAACTAGGGTTTTAAATGCATCATAGTTTCCTTCCAATTCACTTTACCATAAAATACTTAATCGAATAGGTGATATTTCCTCAATTTTTCCATAAATGTATGCATAAATATCTTCAATAGGTAACACTCTAAGGGGAATGCCAAAAAATGCACCTGCCAAATCTTCCGACAGATTTTTCAAAGAATACCTCCTTAATTTGATTTGTGGTTTCTCTGAAACATTCACTAACTTTGAACCATTCATTGCATTAAAAATGATTTTTTTTAAAATAATTATGTAAGCATAATACCTCTTGAATTTTCTCCAACAAAGAATAGGGTTTGATGTTTTAGCTTCTAGAACACGCCTCAAACGTATTTCCTCTTCTTCAATTTGCATTTCCTTCACATCAAATGAATTTGTCTTCTCAAATATTTTTTAAACTCCATGATTTTACCCATATTAATAAACATTTCAACAATAAATGCTACAAAGAAAAGCTATCAAACTTCAAGCCTTTGTATCCACAATTAATCTATAGATGCTTCGCAACCTTCCAAATCACCATATTTTCTTCCGTAACTTTCTTCAATAGCTTTAGAAATTCCTTTTCCAAGACATATCTTCATGTCACGACTTGACACCTAGTATTTTAGGGGGTTTTTAGAATTTTCTATTATTACTCTCCCTAAGCCATTGCATGGGATTAGTTTCTAGAATAATTATTTGTACCAGAGGTAGGTACATATGCATTTGTAGTTCCTAATTCGTTTCTATTCTTAGACTCATCTTTCTTTCTCCATAATTTTTCCATTTCCTTATTAACCTTAGTAGGATCAACAGGTTCATTCCTCTTCACCGGATTAGGCTTGCTTCTACAAAATTTTGAAATATGTTCGGGTTTGTTGCAAAAGTAGCATACAACATTTTCTGACCAAACTAACTTCTATTTACTCTTGATCTACACTGGTTAGCCTTATGTCCAAATACATTGCATCTATAATAGTAGCCATTAAAATATTGAAACATTTTCCTTGTATTGTATCTATTCATCATCTGACTTCTGCACTCAATACTTCTATGTCCAAATTTCTTACATGCAAAACATTGTCCGGAGAAAAATCCAACATTATGATTCATTCTACTCCTACATTCTATTGCTTTATGTCCATATTTATTACATGAAAAATAAATACCATTGAAAGATGGGTACCTTTGTGCATTTGGTTGTCTAATAGGGGGTCTTCCAACATTGCTTCTTTGATTTCTGAAGTGTCTCTTATTGCCTTACATCTTCTTTTGATTGCCAACCTTGGTAGGTGTCAGATTTGCCTTTGAACTTTGTCCTTCAAATCCCAAACACTTTTTTCTTTAGAGGGTTTCTATATTACATGTAATTCATCAAGCATTGTAGAACTTATTTTGAATTTCTCCTCATGTATTCTTGCCTTTTTTAGGTCAAATATGAGATTTACCACTTCTTGTTCAAGATAGAGCATTCATTCATCTTCCTTTGAATTTCAACTTTCTGATAGTCTTAAATTCTTCTCTTTTCTTCCAATTGTTCTTTTAGTCCGATGATGTCCTCATTTGCTTTCTTCAATTGATCATTGACTTCACTATATTTTTCCTTTAGCCTCTTAATGCACTCATTTGCTTCCTTCAGGCTATCCTTCAAATCTTTATTTTCTCTTGTATGTTTAGCATGGATCTCATCCAGAGGAATAACAAATCTTTTATCTTCCATGTATTCAAATTTCAAGATATTCCTTAAGTTGTTAAACTTTCCAAAAGGAATTGAGCTCTTATACCAATTGTTGAATACCCAAAATACTAAGAGGGGGGGGTGAATTAGTATTCCATTAAACCATTTAGCTAAACACCATCCAATTATTAAAGCACATTTAATTGCAAATAAGAGTGAAGACATTGATAAAAGCATGACACCATAAAACACATCAACACCATATTTTTACGTGGAAAACCAAAAATGGGAAAAACCACGATGAGGATTAGCTTACAATATATTATATCTGGATATAGTATATTACAGGGGCTCACTACCAGGACACACTATCCTTAAAAGGCTCATAGCTAGAGTTAAGTACAATACAAAATGATATGGCTTATTGCCAATATATGAACTGATACAAAGTGCACCTATCACATGTTGTATTTAATTCAGTTCCCTTGAAGCTTTGAATATGAAGTACTACCTTGCTTAATAGTCGCTTAACAATTATACTATGATTATGTACTTCTACTACTGAACACCACTCGCATCTAATATATCACTTATGTTCGGATATCCACTTATCTCTCATTCCTTCACCCACTCACCAAACTCCTTTTCAATTCCAAAATATCTCATATATATATATATATATATATATCCAAATACATCACATACATCAATTAGGCCGGTCTAATTAGATGTAAATAAAACAGTCCAAAAAATAGCTCTTGTCGGCACCACACAAGATTTAAAAACATCTTTTCGCCCAAGTAGAACGTGTAATACTCAATTTCAAGTCAGTGTGGATTTGAAATAGATTCAACTAACATCCACAAGGTATAATTAATCTTCTCAACACGTATCATGCACTAGGTCGGCTAGGAATAGGACCTAATCACAAAAACTCCAATCATACACACGCTTCTCAAAATAAACACCTTCTAGATTCGATATTACTTCAATTTCTCTTTACATCAACATCAAAGAGATTGTCTTAGAACCACAACTTCAAAACAACCTTCTCAAGAAAATGCAGAATCTTCCACTCTGGTATACTGAATAGAGAGATGATTGTAGTATACAAATTTGAACTCTGTCATTGATAAATTCCAGTACACATCAAAAAACTTCTCAAGATCATTCATAATAATATGATTAAGAGAGTAGAGTTATATATCTTCTTGCAGTGAAGTGCAGACCAAAAAACCAACACACTAGACCACAACACCATCAATAGAGAACACTTAACCAAACCTTTGATAGATCAACTTTTTGGTATAGTTAGTATTGTACAAGTAACACTAAAAAAACTTCCTACAATGTTGTCATCAATGACAACATCAGAGCAGCCGAATCAACCTATGTATGTACACCTCATGCTCATGTTTCTAGGCTACATCAATGCAAACAGACTCCCAAGCTTCCAACAAATTAATCTCTATTTTATTTAATTTTTGAGAGGAAATTGAATGATAAAAAATTAATCTTGGATAATGAATTTGATCTATGAATGGTGGGTGTGATGGGGAGGGGTGGTAATTAATTTTTTCATGGTCAACTCATTCAATAGTGAGTTAACTAAATTGATCATTTAATTAACTATTTTGATTGGATAGTTAACCCCTCTAGTGTAGTTTAGGATTTAAATTAATTTCATTATAGATAATTTAGATTTAAATTTAAATAAATTTAATTAAATAATAAATATCATTTAATGAATTTAATTGTGATAAAGTAATAGACTTAGGGTAAGATTGATTATTTTAATGGATTAAGAGGTGGTAAGTGCATTAAATATTAACTTGAAATGATACTACAAAAAGTACATATGTGATTTATGTGTCTAGATTTATATATGCATTGCAAAATGAAAAAAAATAACAAATATTATTGACAAGATGATAACATTCTCCATTGGCCACGTATGTAAATAAGTGAATAAGGAGGTAGATTGGCTTGTGAATGTGGCAATCAACATGAACTTAGTGTAACAAACTACTTATTCGTGCTATCTGAAATTTATACTTAAGTGTACCTCTAATAACACCATTTTTTTGAAACATCTCAATGACATTTACTTAAAAATTGTTATATAGAAAATATAATATCATTCAACCATATGTATATTTCCAAAACATTATATCGATTCAATATACTTCCTTCAAAAGTAATTATATTGTATAAACATTACTCAAGTATCTACCTTCAAGTACAAATAAAAGTAACATTTCATTACATCAATTGTACATAGTTCTTTTTATCAAGAATTACATTATACAAGAAATTATTCAACACATAATATAAATGTCATAACATTAACGTGGAATATATATAATCAATAGTTTAATAACATGTATAATAAGGGCATGTTGAATCAAAAAATACATCATTAATATAAATTCAAAGAAAAAATTCTGATATTGTCTCCAATAAATCATCTTTGGCATCTTAACTTGAAGAGGGAGAGCATCACCTAAGTGCTTTTCCTCCAACTCAAAATCGGCGGTCCCTCACACATCTTCGAACTGGAAGTGTCCCTACCCCTCACAAGGGTAACAAATCAAGAGAATCTCCTTGATCACCATGTCATCCAAGAACTGGTGTTGTGTTCTAAATACAAACAATCTATCATAAAACTCTAGATACCCTCTAGCCGAGTATGAATTATTTGACTAATTTTTAATAAACAGGCATTGTGAACCAGTAATGCAAGCAGTAATTTTGCATTACTTTGGACAAATATTTAATAATAAAACAATCATGTTTCATTAAGATAACATGTGTCATTTGTTCACACACTTCTTTCCAAAATTTGTTATCAAAAAATTAATTTTACATTTAATTCTTATAGGATATGGTTAATCTAACACATATTCACCTTGATATAGATTTTTCATATTTTCTTTTTATACTTTAATAGAAATTTAATGTTATTATTTTTCAAGATTCAAACCATCCTTTTACAAAGTTACAACTTGTATATTTAGATGCACTTACACACACATATATTTGTGTGTGTATAAACACATATATACTTAAATATGTATATACAATTTTACTGTCTTATAATATAAACAATTCCAATATATCGAATTAAATTTATACATATGTAGCATTTTGTATGTATATATACTTATGTAGTTACATATTTAACCTCTTAATTCAATAACACATATAGACATAATTTCAAAGGAGAAATACAATCTTGTCTAATAATATGACATGTACATATATATGCACATATATATACACACATATACTTATGTGTATATGGACTCACTCTCTTATAATTTAAACAATCCCAATGTATACAATTGCATATATAAGAGTATGCATTTTGTATACATATATACTTATATAATTACATATTTAAACCTCTTAATTCAATAAAAAAGATAGATAGAGTACACTATTGTCTAATATCATGATTTGTGCATATGAATGTATGTAATCCTATGATTAACATGTCAATCATTCATTAAAATATAATTGATACCATAATTTTTCTATACAATGATACCAAACTAACCTTTTTGATACTGCTTGGCAACATAATTTTACTAAGGTAATAGCACTATTGAACCATATAATAATGGTTGGGTTAAAATACAGACTTATTATTATCAAGCTCATAGGAATAAGGTATAATTGAATTCATTATTTGAATTACTATCGAGGGAAACGGATAATGCATGAGTAACTTCACAGTTCGATCACTACCAAGTAAGCATCAAAATAAAATGCATTACTTGCATATTAGTTTGACTTAACAGTTTAACACTATCAAGAGCAAAAAATAATGCAAGATTAACTTCACAGTTTAATGACTTTAGACAAAGAAAATAAAATATAGGGTTTAAACATAGTACGACTTAACAATTTAACATAATAGTTTAACCACTATCAAGAGCAAATGACTATGGACTAGAATAAACAAAACATAGGGTTTTATCATAGTTCCCCTCTCATGATAATGTTGACATTATATGACAAGAGTTGAAAACACTTTGTATCAAATTCCAATCAATTGGGTCATTTGACATTGCTTACCTTAGTTTGGCATAAGGTTTGGTGATAACACCAACACTCCAAAGAACACAATTTTATGGCTCTGAACAACAACCATTTCCAAAATAAAAATTTGACATATGAGGCCAAGAATAATAATTATTTTTCCCTATGAAACTATAGTCTATAAGTTTGTGAAAAACATATATAGAGCTTTAACAATCACAATTATGAACAAAACCCATTATAACTTATAGTGTAATACCAAATGGTTATCAACCTATATGGTCTCACTATTATTGATTAGGGTAAAATAATAAACACAAACCAATATAGACCTCCACATATTTCGTCATTTGTTTATGCTCTTAATACAAACCAAAATTATTCATCAAATTCAAAACAAAGTTTATAAAGATACAAACCTAAAGGGGTCTTTAAATTAAATTCTTAACATAGAGCTATACTAGTTTTTCTTTCCTTGTTTAATCAATAGTACAAACTCAGGTTAAAATCCTCTACGAAGACCATCATAAACCTTTAAAAAAGAACAATATACTACACACAAACAATTTCCTTTAAAAATTTACATAGTAGTAAATAGGAAAACTCTAATCACTTGTCCTAAAATTATAACTCTTTTCAATCACAAATAATTTACATGCCAAATTAACATAAAAAAATAAGAATAAGGGTTTACCACATATCAAATTTCTACAAAAATATTGAAAACCACAGCAAGTCAAGCTCTTCACCTTTTTTTGTCGCCTACCTAACACTCACCCAACCTCTTTTTCTTCTTTTCTTTCTTTATTTCTCCAATTCCTTTCACTTCTCCATATTTATTTGTATGTCGCCCAAATTCCCTCCACACTACTTGATCCTTATGGGAGTAGTGAAGGCTCCCATTACTTTACTTGTGAAGTTAATTCCATTAATACCTCGTAGTCTCTCCACTATGTGGAGGTAATAGCTTGAGGAGCTCATAGTTAATTTTTAAAGTACTATCATTTAATGCCAACCTACGATTATATATATGTGTGCATCTCTTATATATATGCATGTATGTCTATAAATATCTTTTATTTATATAATCATATAGATATATTCATTCATAAAACGAAAAAGATATTTTCTCACATGCAACACATCAATTTGAATCAAACCATTTTATTAGATGAAATTTCATGCAACTTCTTGAGGTAATATCTTGTCAATTTAGAAATAAATCCAACAAAAAATATGATGGACTATAATTCTAAGCAATTTTTCATGACAATATGATCCAAAATAAATGAACAGTCAAAACCATAATGATCAAACCACTCAAAACAAACTATTGTGCATGAAATCACAACCAAACAATATAGTGTGTGTGTGTATAAAAGTTCTGAGATTCATGGTGGTCATGGCATTACTCCATATTTGCTTTCCTCTCTCCAGTGATACTCTCCCTCCTCGTCTAGGAGGGGGAAAACTATCTCCTGCATCCAACTCATTAAACCAACAAGGTAGTTAGTCCAATAATCATGTTATCAAAATACAATATAATAATTCATTAATATCTCATGATAATCAATTCCACATATACGTCCTTTAAAACAATATCTAGCTAATATTTTTGTTAACATACTAAAGAAGGATCATCATAATATAAATGTTCTTAAAACACATTTTTGGCATCATTATTTAATTTATATATCATTTTATACAATAATCCATATGGTTCAAAAATGAGATATGACACTTGATTTATTTTAGACAACTCCCCTAATGTGTGGTGGAAGATAGTATCCCATCTATTGCTCCTCTCTTATGATGAAAACATCATATTTATTTTTATGTGGGATTTATGTTTGGTTTCCCTCTCATCAAGATGGTACTACTACTTTCAATTTAGTAATCATATAAGTGACTACACTTGAGACAAAATATGGATATTTAAACAACAAGCTAACACTATTGACAACAACTTTGGATTGGTTTAGGAAAATTAATACCATAGTGCGCTTGTTAGCGAAGAAGAGGTAAATTGCCCAAATTTTGGGAAATATTTCTACTAGACGGTTGAAGAAAAATATTCAACACTTAGGTAATGATCATGCTTCACAAAATTTATATGGTGTTGGGGGAGCTCTTTATGGGCTCAATTCATAGCTATAGGGTAAACATAGATATTTCATCAATGTTCATTACAATATTTTTAGATGTAGGGGAATCCAAGGATGTCATTTGGTTTGATGAAAAATCTCTAACCAAAGCAAGATGGATGTGCAAGTTGAAAATTTTTTTAGATGATGAATTTATAGGTTTAGGATTCCACCCTAGGATGGGGACTTGGTTGGTGAACAATCTTGCATACTTTGGGCCCTGGGTGTCATTCATCATCTTGACAATTGGGTAATATGATTCACAATGCAAGCAAAAATAAAAATGAGAAATTGAGTTCCTTAATTTTGGATACGGTGTTGCACCATCATAAGGGGTGGAATGGGTAATTATATTTGACGGTGATGGTGCTAGTTCAAGAAGAGAGGGGGACATTAAATTAGAACTATTGGGTCAAGGTTAGTTTTTAGGTTACAATAAAATGGATTTATTATTATAAATTACTTAAATGTGGGAACAACCAATAGTGGCATAGTATGATGGTTAAGTTGTTGTGGTGTTATTCTTTCCATCAAGGTTCAAACCCCATTGGGGTTTAATTGTTGAATGTTTAAATTGGAGATGAGGTCCCCCATTTGTGACCTCACCGGTTCATAGCTCCAGGTCAAAAGCATTTACCTCTTAAAATAATACTTAGATGTGGGAACATATATAATGTGTATGCATAAAAAATGAATTGTGATGTATGCATATCTTCATTCTCTACAAGGTTTTTTAAAAAAACTTATAGAATGGTAGATTGTTAAATCTATGATATTTTTGTTATAGGCCCTCCAATGGAGTAACTGGTTGAACGTTATTATTAATTTTTTGATTCTAAATTTGCAAGGTGTTGATGATTTGAGTTGTAGACCCCAAATCCCTAAGGTTTGATAATCTCCCAAGTGCCAAGGGTGTCAAACTTAGGAAGATTACCAAAAACCTATATTCAAGTTGGGGAACTTAGGAATTGTTGAGGTGGGTAAGACCTCCTTCGCTTCTAGCTCTACAAGACCAATGGGGTTTTCCTAAGGTACTAGAATATATATTGTCATGAAAACAAAATATTTACCTTGATACAAACCATACCCATTGCATATTGTACCCCTATTTGGGTTGTCACTTCTTGCCTATATGCTATTTTAAGAGATCACCGTTAAGTACCTTATTAAACATTTGGTCTTCCAAATAAGTGTCAATGAATGTGTTTTATAATACCCCTTTAAGTGTTACATACATCTAAACATGACAATTGAAACACACAAACATGTAAGATTGAAAATATGTTTAAATTGATGTATTTTGAATATGTTAAGGATGATGTGGAGAGAAATTCAATCATGGATTAGTGCCTTTATCTATTTGGTAAATGGTCACTAAATTTAATAAAACATATAATAATTGAAACCTAGGTGATATCTTAATCAAGACACCACAAAAGACTATGCCTTTCAAAATGGACAAGCAAGTTGGGCTCTACACATATATTTAGAAGAACAATAAAAAATTACATAATATTAAGCAATTATACCTAGTAATCCATAAGCATGCACATTTATTTCCGTTATTATCTTGAACATATACCTCATAAAGGCTTTGAAAGAATTTTACAGTCTTCTAGCTAGCTAAGTAAACAACACACATCTAGTAATGTACATCACACACATGGAGACACTTGATGGAGATTTATTTTTCCATTAATCAATTGATCTACAAAGGTTTACACGTGTATTACAAAATTTGGATAAACCTATATCATTACAATATCAAAATTATAACACTTAGAATTGAAATTTGAAACCTTAAGGCTTCATGTGAATATTTTCTTATGTTGGTTCTATAGCTACTCTTCTTTCTTCAAATTTTTTATCCTCTAATCTCTTATCTTCAAAATGGTGACCAAGGAAAATAGACCTATGGTAGGAAGGTGTACAAGTTTTCAAAAGGTTATGCCACATCAAAAAACCCTGACCGTGAGCTCCTCTAACACCCATGCAACAAGTATCCTCTACAATTTGATTTGACCACCTAGAGACATGAAAAATCATTCTTTTGATGCCTAAATTACCTTTGCATTGACGATTCATGGGTTTGAGTGCATGAATGAAATTTTTTTATCATGAAATCTACTGCAATCATGTCTAGGATGTGTCACTTGACAAAAAAGAGGGTATGTAGATAATAAATGAAGTATGGGTGTCGCTACTTCTCCATGATCTATGATACAATGCATCAAGGGCCATTATAGAGTTCCCTTGGGTTGACAACTAGGTGGTTATAGGGGTGGTTATTTGTTAATAGCATTGCAAAAGGATCTATCCTTTCATTTTGATCCTTTGCAGAAAATTGACCCACATATGGATATGCAAGAATCAAACCTCCATGTGGATATTTACATATTAGGCCTTTGTTCCCACCACTTGACTTCATTTCATTTCTTTTCTTCATCACTTTAATCTTTATTTTGGCCTAAGCTTTAATTGGGAACCTGTTGTAGGGTTTGTTGGTTCTTGGAATCAAAGAACCCTTAAATCATTTATTTCTCTCCTTCCATGTTTTCGTTACCTTATTTCACTTTTACCCTGGTCATGGGGCCTTGTAAGGGTAGCAAGAACCTTCCAAAACTCCCACAGTCATCTGGGCCAAGACTAGTTCAGTAACCCATTCTTGTATAGCAAGATCACTTGAATATCCTAAAAAACCTTCAATCTTATGGATATCTCATGTGTTAGTGAACATCACTAAGCGAAACCATTAAAACAACTAATTCACTTGCCTTTTTCCATACCATTTTATTCTTTCTCTTTTTTGGCCTTTGTGGAAACTCAACCTCCATCAAGTAAAAATATAAGCATATAATCATAGATCAATAGAATATAATTGTGCAAGTACATGTAAAAATGATTGCACCCAACATGGAAAAGATAACAAGATAAAGATGGCCTAGAAGGCAAGATGGGGATCATACAAATATTATTGGGATAAGGCCATGACAAGGGTCGTAAATATGCAATCATAATATGATAAGAGATCATAAGGCATGGTGACATGAGCATATCATGGATGTGATTTGGTGAAAAACACAAATTGATGAAGTGATAAGTATACACATCTGATAAAAATAAGATAAGCAAACATAAGTCATGATAATGATAAAATAAAAATTCATAGTGTTCAAGGAATATAAAAGGCATCATAGGTCATGAAAATGTAAGATCATAGTAACACATAAATAATGAATAAGGGAACAACCAAAGGGTGGTAATGTGTGTGGAAAAACATAGAAAGAAGCAAAAGAACATAGGTAAATATGAAATTGATAAAAAAAAAGTATATGTGTTAAACATGAGCATGTAGAAGGAAAATGCTTCCAATTGGAGAAAACAAAGCATTTATCACAATATATTTGGTGAAATGAGAGTATAAATGAAAAATAATCTCATAATATAAAAGGTGAAGTGAGAATAGGAAAGAGGACAACAATCATGAAATAAGAGGTGAAATGAGAATAATAATAAAAAACAATAATGATAATATAGAAGGTGAAAGGAGAATAGAAAAAACACAACAAACAAAGAATAAGAAAAAAATACCAAATTACAAGATCATAATTGAATGAGGATAAAGAACTATATAGGTATATAGAGATTGGAGTGCTCAATGCTCAAGGTACTTAGTTGGCAATGCCCACCTATAAGAGGTCATCCTCTTCCCAACTGGTTTCATCATATTCTTCTTCTTTGATGAAACGACTTGTTTCTTGATGAATTTCTTTTTCATCACACACAAATCTTCTTTGCACCTCTATAAACATATCATTGATGGGTAGAACATTTAGTGTTTTTTTCTTTACTATTTTTATTGTATCTTTGGAGGTTGTTGTATAGGAAAATTTTGCATTTATTTCACCACAATATTAATCTTTAGAATCCATGTTATATTATTCTTAGTGAAAATCACTAGTTTTTGTACCATTGGTTATTTATCTCTCTTTGGTGGAGTGAGGGATGATATATGTTTGTCTTGAAAATTTTACTCTATTCTTATAGTTGTTCCCTTGTGCATGCAATCATTTTTGGTATACCTCATGAATGCCTATTTAAAATTCATATGATGGTTCCTTCAAAGTGGGAATGTAAGTATCTAAAGTGTAATAGTTCAACTTTGTAATAGGCTCATACAAATCTTGTACAATTTTGACATCTCTACCTTCATGAATATATTTTGAACATTGATGCATGAATAAAAGTATCCCTTTCAAACATACTAGCTACCTACCAAGTAGTATAGAAAATCTATCAAAAGAATGAATAACATGACATAATATTTGTATTTCTTTCTCGATCCAAATTTAAGGGGCAAGATAACACAACCTAATACATGAATCAATAATCCATTTGTCAAGGAGAATCTTAAATGTGAGTAAGAATTTAGATTTAAATGTTTTGAAATTATATAAGGATATACCTAATGACATGATCATGTATTTCACCTAGTACATATAGCGAAGCACAATGATTATTGCATGGGATTTACTCAAAAAAAAAGTGATAAATGGAGTAGAGTGCAAGGAAGAAGATGTATCCTGAGAATGTATTGTTCTCACAAAAGAATTCATATAACATGCACCATGTGAATCAATATAATTATTGCCTAAATTGTCATGGATCATAACAATATAATCTTGTATCTCCACATGATTAGTATGGTTAGGGAATAGATTGATATAACTTCACACATTTTGATTTGGAGGTGCAATTCCATGATTTCAACTATTACTAATAAATTCATTATGAGTCATGTTATTGTAAATGATATGTTGTATCTTATGCTTAAGATTCATGCAAGACTAAGTTAAATGTTCATTTAATATATGATAATAACACAATGTTTGTTCATTGTAGCTTTTTGGAAGTTCTTTGTTAGAATCAAATAGATGAATAAGAAGAATATTAATCAATTTTAAGGTTAGTAAAATTTGAAGTACATTAACCAAAGGTTCTTTCAACTTTTTAAAATTTATAGGAGCATTTTGTTCAAAGGTAGGAACATTATAAGTATTGTCACTTGAAAAAAACTGCCTTTTGTTTCCCTAAAATTGTTACCCTTGAAAATTTATTTGGCTTTTAAAAATTTGAAGGGTATCATGTAAAAGATGAGAACGCCCCATACTTAAGAGTGTTAGATGCAAAAAAAATGATTTCAAGATTCTATAAATAATTGCACATGTCTTTAAAAAAGTGGAAACAACTAAAGTTTACATTGATTTTTATAATAGGAATAGGTCTAAATCATTGAATATAATAATCTATAAGGATTCATGGAAATAACTTAGTGAATATCCTATCTTCATATGTAACCTATAAACATGTCAAGCACTAAAAGTTGTCAAGTGGACACCAAGATCACCCTTTCCATTGTATTATTTAAATCTTGGTGTAATAAACCTTGAAGGAAATAAATACACAACAAATTTAAAAGAAAGGGGTGTGTAATGTAAACAAGTATATATCATCGAAGCCTTATTATTATCATTTGTTTGATTTTTAAGATTAGACATGGATTGTAACAATGTATCCAAGGGGGGAAATAGAGATAAAAGTGGTGTATTGGGTATGTAAGACAATAAAAGAGATGTAATGAGGATGTGCGAGGGGAGGTTAGGTCACAACCATGCAAGGAGAGACCATATGATAAGATGGATTTTACATGGGGTGGGAGGCATGAATGCTATGGGATATGGATTAAGGATAATAAGTAATGGCTAAAGAGTTAGGGATGATAATAGGGATAGAAGTGGAAAGGACAATGAATGAAGCACATGGAGTAGTGGTATATGAAGGATGAGAAGATGCAAACAATATCATATTGGAAGTGGGAATGATAGGGGGAGTGTAACCATGAGGTGGGCCATACAAGAAACATAATCAGTGAGGAGTGTGGAAGAAGGTGCGATGATGAAGGGGGCAAGGATGGTACATGTAGTGACATAAAAGGTATGAGTGATAATACACAAAATAACTTGAGTTGTGGGGGTTGTGGAAGTGGTACTTTTATGGTTATATTTAGAAGAAAAAGGTTGGGATGATATATTATTATTAGAAGAGGCTACCAAAGAGATTATGCCATGAAGGATATCTATATCAAATATGGCATTCACTAATGTTTTAGGCAAGAATATGACCAACTGTTGAGGAAATTGAGCACTCATAAGTGCATCCATGAGCAATTATCTAGTAAGTGTGTGATCTTTTTGGCTATGTATTCATCACAATCAAAATCTTTATTGTTAACACGATTCTTAAAATAACTATCAACATGATTACTTGAGAAACCTCATTTTCAATGTATTAAAGAACCATGTGAGAGCTAATAAGAGCATTCCTTTGTAAAGGAAGATTAAGGTTTGTGGTATAAATAAGGAACCATTCACTCCTAAATTTAAAAACGAACAAATAAACAAGAGATTAGTGTTGAAAATGAAATCTAGAGACAAGTACAAGGGTGAGTAGGGAATCCAAAAGCAAAGCCACATAATAAATCACATATTCTAAGATATAAATAAGTGATGGGGCACAAATGAGAAAACATAATCAAACCCTAAGAAAATATGAAAGTATGGTAAAACAATAAAAAAACCTAATGTAGAATGTAAAATCCCTAAGCCAAAACCCTTGGGGTGTAGGACAAGTTGCGTTCACCAATTTATATAATAAAAATAATTGCACTACATAAATAGAAGCACAAAGTAAAATAGATTAATTTAGTTGTCGATAATTGCAATAAATATTTAAAGATTATATGCAAGGGACAAGGTTACCTATATTTAGAATCAATGATGGAATAATGCCACTTATGACATGTAGAATTCATTTGCCATTGTCCCAAAATTATACCCTCAACACGATGGCTATCTTAGAACTAAAATTAGTGTAAAAAATCCTAAGGTTCAATCCTAAGTGTTGTGGGTTTAATTTCAAATGTCGTAAATTTGAGCTAGGATGCATTTCAAACTAATAAAAAGTATTCTTATAAAACTTGTTCCCTTTGACCTTTGATGTTTGATATGCTCGTAAGGATTGCAATATCTAAAGATACTACTACAAAATTTGTTAGATCACTAGGGTCAAGTTCTCCTATGTTGGACCCTTGGATGAATTGGCTTCATGACTAAGAGCAAATAATTGAAGACAATATTCATGAACATGCAAGTGATCTATATGTAAATTAGGTTCTTTGTCCCTTGAGAAAATCTTAAGCGTGCTCTAATGATTCTCCTATGTGATTGCTAACTTCTCGTATACTGATAAATAAAAATAACAATAAATAAAATAGAAATATAAATAAAACCTAACATAAAAATACGCCATTTGTAAATATATAATTACATTTCAAACATCCTCCAAAATGATCACAAACTAAATGGGAAATGACAGGACATGCAAATTTCACCAATAATAAGATAGTGCATGCACACGATCTTTGATGCGTCTACTTTGCTGACAGTAAATCAACTCAAAATAAAAAGCCCGATTACGTCTCTTCAGTCTTCAGCATTTATCCTCTTGTGAAACGAATGATTGTAATCATCCAACGTCAGTTCCCCTCTCTTGCGCGCCCTCTCAAGAGGGCAACTGCCCATTGTCTGGAAAGGAAGCCGTTTTATGTGATATCAAATGGCACTGCCACTGGGGGCAACTGCAACATGGGCAAGGGCCACACACATTCAAACTGCATTCAGCTTCACTTTGGAGCCCCCTTTGTCAAGGCTGAAATGCCTTTACTCCATCACTAGTTCAGGTCTTTCTAGCTCCCTGTCAATAGAACAGGCACCCAGTTCAAAAAAACTAAACTGTTGTAAGATAAGTTTGTTAAATCTTATCCCGAACAAGAGGTGGAAAACAGATAGACCATTTCAAAGGATTTATTGCTCATGGAGTGCACAAGTGAGTGAGGATGAGCCCCTTGCTTCCCACGAACATGTGGTGGTACCTCCAGAAAGATGGGATGTGTTGGGACTTGGACAGGCTATGGTACGTCTGATTCACAGCTTCCGAAATTTCGTTATAGGCTTTGTTTTTATTCGTTTCTTGTATTTATTTCCTTTAAATCTTTTATTGTATCGTTCGCTTTAAGCTCTGCAAATGAATACGGCTGATTAGTTTATTTTGTTTAGTAGTCAATGTTCAAATGTTTTAGGAATTTTTTTTTAGGAGTTATAGCTCTCATGATTTTTGTTTTTTAAATTAAGCAAATGTTAAATGAATAGCAGAAATGTGTATTTATTAATGTTAATAGAAATTTTTTGGAAGGAAATAAAAAGGGGAGGAAAAGTAATGTATGCAGTCATGGAGCATATTTTTGATGAGACTGTATAATTTCAGCTCCTCTTATTTTTTACCGCTTATTTTCAATCTTTAAATTATAAGAGCTCCACCATTATAAGAGAAGATTCTGAATTATTCTTTACTGGGATCAAATGAAGATAAACAACTTGGCATGACTCTGCTTTCTTTGTTTTGGGGTTGTCCTTCATATGAAATATAAGTTCATTATATCAATTAGGATTTTTTCCTTTCTTTTTCATTTCTTTGTGGGGTTCAAAAACTCATTTTCAAAATTAGGGATGGTAATAACCCCCTGATATACAGGGTATTGGGATAGAACCATGTTGGACTAATCGAATGGCATTTTCTGCATTGTGTCACATTCAATTTTGTCCTCCCCATCCCGAGGTTTCACTTTTAGTCTTGCTCATATATAGGTAAATAGGCTAGTTGAATGGCATTTTCTGCACTATGGAACATTTTTTTTGGTTGATAAAGTTAAAAATTTATTCATACAAGCAATTAGTACAAAAGACCCGGAAAGAAGGGTTCATGACTTGCTCACAACAGATGAAGACCAACAGAACCAAGAAACAAACAACTTATTCTATGTCCTCTTCGTTTTTAATCTCATCTTTATCCTTGATACTATTCCTGTCTTGATAGTGCTGGCAGATCCAATGATGAACAAACTGCTCCAGATTGTTTAGATCATTGGCTGTGCCATGTATGCTTCCCAGAATAGCTTCTAAATCTTCAATGTTGGCATTGATAGACATCAAGGAATGCATTTTTTCCTTCCATGATCCGTTTCCTTGCAACTGCCTCATGACTGAGGTGATGCAAATGTTTGTTCATACATCAAATACCTTAGAACTAGACTCGAAGTATTCCTTTGCTGAAGCATAGTGACTGTGAAGAGAATATTTCAGGCTCTTAAGACTGGAGCCCATATCACTGAATAAGTACGTTTCTCATGCAGAGGCCCCCCAGGGAAGGAGGAAATATGCCCCAAATCAAGGAGAAAACACAGGCAACATCTCAACGACACATACCACACATGCTGGAAAGAGCACAAAAAGGAAATATCAAGATGCCATATCGTTGAGAGGAGCTTTTTTTAATCTTTTGCAATCCAAAATCCTTAGAAGGACCATAGTCAATATATTGTTATTATTGCCAATGAACTGATGAAAATCTGATAAGGGACCAGATTAGCCAGCCAATCTGCTGCATATTCCCTTCCCTTTTGGTATGAAAATAGCAATATTCAACACAATGCTGAGCTGGGGACCTTGTTTCCTTTAGGAGATTCCTAAGATGCTAATTGAAGACCTTACCATTCTCCATTCCCATGATGATAATCAAAGAGTCTCCTTCCACAATCAAATTTTTAATACAAAGCTGAAGGCCAAGTTTGAGGCTTAAAACCAAGCCCTTGGCTTCAGCAATATTATTGGAGTTGAAACCAGTGTGCAAGGCGCTAAGAGCCATCACATCACCTTTATGATCTCTTAGGATGCAACCCACTCATGTATCCCTAAGATTGTTCTTGGCAGCTCCATCGAAGTTCAGTTTAAGCCATCCATTATTTAAGAGACACTATGAGATTGGTTCCTTCAATTTTTTAGCTTTGGGTGGTCTAGCATCAAAAACCTATCTAGTAGTGGGCTAGTTCTTGAGGATAGACAACTGGATGGATTACCTTCTTTATTCTTTGCCTTGGTCTGACAGGAGCTACTTTGGGTGGAAGCTATTACAATCTCCTCTCAAATCTGATCTTGACTTTTGAGCTTATCATTGAATATCTTATTGTTCCTTTCCAACCATATCTTTGATAAGATTATCCAATGAGCAAGGTTTCATAAATCTTGAAGGAATTGAGGGAAAATAGACATTCCAAGATTCAAAATGCTGTTTGAAATTTCTTCTAGTTGTCCATTTGAGATTGAAGCTATCAAGGAAATGATCCCAAATATCCTTAGAAAAGCTATGGTGCAAAATGAGGTGATTGACCTCCTTATCCTAGGCTAAATATAGTGGGCACCTAATAGGCCCATGTAAACCCTTCTTTTTGGGATGTTCCCAAGTTAGAATCTTAGCACAACAAACTAACCAAAGGAAGATTTTGGTTTTAGGCCAATCAGTAGAAGTCCAAATCTTCCCCTAAGGAGGAGTCATGGAGCTCGTCAAAAGGAATAGCCAATTTACAATACCCTTCTTTGATTGTATAGACTCCACTACCCTTCCAATCCCACCTATAGGAGACCTCTTTGGTACTCTAGTTAGGCATGAAGTTTTGAAGAAGGATGATCAGCTGCAAATAATTATCTTTATCAACCCTTGTAATGGTAGTGATAATGAACATTTTGGAGATAATTCTTTGAGGGGCCAAAATCAAAGAGAACTAGTAGATGGAAGTTGCTTGAAAAAGAAATTTAAGAAGCACCAGCCTTTGAACTAAGGAAAGCCATCTTTTCTATCCCTCCATATTTATGTTGAATCTACCTTAAATTGAATTCCAAAGGTATTTTTGTTGCTTTTAAGGAAAAGAGGAAAGCCCAAGTAAGAGTCTAGAATACACCCTCCTTTAAAGGAGAGCAACCTGCAAGAAAGTGTTGCTTTGATCCACTAGTGTTTAGGAAAAAAAATCTTGGGCTTTACACCATTAAGTTTTTGTCTTGAATCGTTTTCATAGTTTCCCAAGAGATCCCTGATAGCCCCCACTTCCTGGAAAGAGGGTGAGGAGAAAAGCATAGTGTCATTCATGAATTGTTGGTGAGTTAGGACTTTATTAGAGGACAAAGCTTCCAACCATTGAAGGTTGCCTCTATTCTTAAGAAAACCAATATGCCTCCTTATATCTTCAACCATAATCATAAGGAGATAAGGGCATAAGGGGTCTACTTGATGAAGGCCCCTAGAGGAGGAGAAAAAACTTGAACGGAGCCATTAATCATCATAGAAAAGTTAGCAGATGAGCAACAACCCCTAATCTAGTCCCTCCAATTTGGTCCAAATCTAGATTTCTCAACCCAACCCTATCCATGAAAGCCTAGTTAACTCTATTGTATGCTTTAGCGATATCTAATTTGTTGAACATCCCTTTTCGACTTTAAGCATGCAAGGAGTGAATGAGCTCATGCACTTTTACAATGTCTTTTGTGATTTTCCTTCCTTTCATGAAGCACTTTGCTCTTTTGAGATCAAAATGGGGAGCAATCCCTTCAATCTATTAACAATCACTTCAATTTTGAGCTTATGCATTGTGTTGCACTAGGTTATGGGCTTGAAGTTCTTAGATTTTCACGAGTTTATAGTTTTAGGGATAAGAACAAGGAAAGAGCATTAAGGGATTTAAAGTGGATCTAGAATTCTGATTCTTGAATGAATCCTAAGAGGTCATTGCCCATCAAGTCGCACAACTTATAGAAAAAGAAAGTTGGAAACCCATTAAAGGGGCTCTATCACCAACCATAGAAAATAGTGCTTCCTTGATTTCTTCTTTAGATATCTCTAACACAAGAGCAACATTATTAGAGTCATTGATCAAATTTGGAATATGATCTAAAAGAGATCTTGTTTCTCCCTTCTAGCCACGTCCTCTTCCATAGGCATATTTTCCCAATAAGAAACTAGGGAGGTCTTGATGACTTTTAGGTTCTCAATAACTTGCTCCTTTGATGTCTCAAGTTTTGTTGTATAGTTCCATTGTCTTCTCATTTTCCAAGATGGGTGAAAGAACCTAGTATTATGATCCCCTTAATCTATTTGATTTTGAACTTTTGTCTCTATAATATTTCTTCACACTTGTAGATGTCAACTAGTTGGACTATGCCAACCTTCTCTTCCTTGAGGATTTCAAAGGAAACATTAGAGATGAGGTCTCTTTGTATATTACCCATGTTACTCTCCAAAAGGTCCTTTCTTTGAAACAAAGTCTTAATGATCTAACAATTCCAATTCTTTATTCTAAGTTTTAGATTGTTTAACCTTTTGCTAAATATGTACATCTTAGAAGCATGCTTGGTGGAGGGGGGTGGAAGCTAGGTGTCAGTAACAATGCTTTCTAGCTTTGGGTACTCCATCCATATTTTCTCATACCTAAAGGGCACACTTCAAGGAAAGTTATCTTGGTCAATAACCAATGAGATAGGCCAATGATTCGATCCATTTTTAGTAGAACCTTTCAACTAAGGATAACATCCTTCTTTAGACAAGAAGTCAAGGCCAAGAATCTATCAGTTCTAGTTGAAATGTGGTCTTTACTCCTCTCTTGTTAGCCCAAGTGAATCAACCCCTATGTGGCTTGTGTAGAAGTTGATAATCCAACCTCACAGATCCCAATGAACACCTGCAAACAAATAACCTGTCACCAAAAGAGATCAAGAGACACAAGAATGGTGCTCGGCAAACATGAAGCAAAAATGCATTACCCGAGAAGTTAATAATTATAAAGAGATCAATCCTTAAGAAAGGAGATCAAAACCCTAAAGGTGAGAACCCTAGGATGAGGATTAAATTAGCATGTGGCAAGTGTCAAGATCATAATGAATGAGACAACGACATTTAATAATGCATAAATAAAGATTCCTAAGTTTAGCTTAAGTGAAATAAAGTAAAGGTGACTTAATTAATTAATCAACATGATTAAATTAATCAAGTAAACAGCCTATTACTCTAACACCCCCCCTTAAGATGAACTTAGGGAGAAGCTATGAAACGAAGGACAGATGCATGAAAGCAAAGATAGGTCCCGACAAACAAGGCTAGATGAGGTACCCATGTACAAATGTAAAAGATCTCTCACAATAGGAGAAAAGGAGAAAACCTCGTGGGAAAAACTCCTCTCCAAAAGAGAGAAATACAAGTGAAGGACTAAGAAGCCTCCAAACAAGAGTGAAGGACGAAGAAGCCTCCAATCAAGAAGAAATTGTCCCAGAAGATAGGAACAAAGGATGAACATGGAAAACACCACTAAAGCATGAAGAAGCTGCAACAATGTCGTAGAATGACTGTTGAAATGCTGAAAACAGGAATGCAAGAGTGTCCATATGGTAAGTGCTCCATCTCACCGAAATGCATGGGTAACCAGCCGTTGCATCCGCCTAGTACATTAGAACAAATATTGTATACATAGCTCACTGTCTCGCCTCTCCCTTTTCAGCATTATGGGGGGGGGGTTCTACTATTGGTGTTAATGCTTATTTTGTGAGACAAGCACAAAACCACAAGTCACAAGATCAAACAACAAACAAAGACACTTTCCACGCAAGAGATTTACAAACAAGAATTGCTATATTCATCAACAAGGAAAAGTTATAGAAGAAGCTTTCAAAAAGATATGAAAGCTCCAGATATTTCCCGTGAATAATATTCGAGAGTTATTTACAATAAGGGTTGAATGCTTATAAGAGCAAAACCCTAAATGAGAAAAGATCAGATCATGACAAGTGTCAACATCACATGAGATGAGACATATGATCTAATATTAACTCAACTAATAAAGCATTCCTAAGTTTAGTTTAAGTGCATGAGAATAAATTAGATCAATAATAAATTAAAGAGTAATTAATTATTAGCTAATGCATGATTACTCTAACACCCCCTTAAGATGAACATAGGGAGTAGCTAAAACCCCAAAAAGAATGCAGATGGGTCCCGCAAACAAGGCCAAGTAAGGTAATCAAGTAGGACCTAACTTCAATCTCACTTCCATTGCAAATGGGGACCCTCATTGTTTGCTTTTAGGGTTTTGCTTTCGCGCGCCTCGTTTTGTCTGCTCTCTGTTTGGGGGTTTTAAGTCTGCATTTTGAACGGTCACCCGAGTCAAGTCAATGAATTTTAGCCTGGATCACTGAATAAACGTCACCATCGTGCTTAGAAGGCCTGGGAGACGAAGATCGACTGTCGTTTCGGTCAATTCTGACACTTCCAAATTTTTAGGGTTTCTCACCCCGGGCCCCCTATTTTTTAGGACCTACTTTTTTGGCACTTTTGGGCAATTCTGGGATCCCTATTTTTTAGGGTCTATTTTTGGAAAGTTGCTATTTTTGGAAAATTTCTATTTTTAGAAAGTTTCTATTTTTAGAAGGGTCACGAGTTTCGAAAACGCACTCAGAAGTTTGAAACGAGCGACGAAACTCTCAGAAAATCGATTCAAAGTTTTTTGAAATTTTGGTCAAAAATCTGGAAAATCATAAAAAAGTTCAAAAATCTGGAAAATTCGTTCAAAAATGGTGAGAAATTCTGGAGAATCACAGAGAAATCTGGTAATGAGCACAGAAAATGGTGAATGAGATGATGAATTCATCAATAAATTGGTAAAAAATTCATGAAATTCGTCAAGAAATCTGGAAATTTGTGAGAAATCTGAACAGTTCATGGGAAAATCTGAACACAATCATGGAGAAAACTGAGATATATGCCTTCAGCTCACAAGTAATGGTGAAGTACAGAAGAAATGAATGGCAAACACCTTCAGCCTTAGTCAAGAAAGATGCCAATGGCAGAAAAATCTGAGCAATGGCCAAGCAAACTAGGAAGTCCATGGAAGGAGTAAAACGTCATGGCAAACAAATGAAGGAACTCCGCCCTGTCCATGAGGTGGTTGGCAAGGAAAAGCATGAAGTCCGCCTATGTATGGCAGAGGAAAGCATGAAGTCCGCCCAAGGTTAAATGTCCAATGGCAAAGAAAACAAGCAAGTCCGCCCTTGTCTTGGCCAACCAAATGATGAAGTCCGCCCACCAAAAAGAAGTCAAGTGGCGACCAAATATAGGAAGTTCGCCTTAAATATTAGACAATGGCCAAGGAATCAACAAAGTCCGCCCTTGTAAGTGGCATGAAAATAGCCAAAGTACGCCCAAGTCAAAATGGAAAGTGGCATTCAAAACAAGTAAGTCCGCCCTAGGCATAAAATGTATGGCAAGGAAGAGGTCAAAGTCCGCCCTAAGCAAAAGTGTCCAATGGCAACAAAATGTGGAAAGTCCGCCCTTGAACAAAAGAGAAATTTGGCTAAGGCATGGACAAAGACAAGGTTAAAATGGCAAAAGAAATGTTAAAGTCTGCCATAGCCATAGAAGAAGTGGCCAAAGAAATGCTAAAGTCCGCCATGTATTGGGGAGTAAAAGATTAAAATTTGCCTAAGTCCAAACCTTTGGAAAGTTAAAATATGCATGGCACTTTGAAGATTCGCCCAAGTGACTAAAGAAAATCTTCGCCATGGCTAGAAAAATTGTGGAAAAAATCAAGCAAATGGACAAAATAAATTGGACGTGGCTAGGAAAAATCGGACATGGCGAAAGAATTTTGGACAAGAGACAAGTCATGGCTAGAAAATTATTGGACATGGCTAGGAAAAAGTTAGACATGGTTAGAAAAATGTCAAACGAGAAATATTTATGGCCAAATAAAATTGGACATGGCCAAATATTTTTGGAAAACGATTAAAAAATCATGGCCAAACCAAATTGGATGCTAGAAATTTTGGCGAGAAAAATTGGAAAAAATGAAAATTCGCCTAAGGCATTGGCAAGGAAATTTTCGAAAATCAAAAAATTATTTGCCAATAAAACGAACGGGTTGGAATGGACACATAAAATAATTATTTTAATTATTTTAATCATTTATTTTCCAACACCAAAAAAGAGATAAGTCTTGAAAATTTCGAAATTGGAAAGAGAGAAAAAGAGTTTTGTTGGACTGTGAATGAAATTAGAAACTTTCCCGGACGAGGTGATTGAGGATAGAACTTGCCATACGAAAGCAAAGTGAAAGATGAGTTCGAACTTGATTCAAAGGAAACATTGCAAATTTACTAAAATGATCGACCTTCTCACTTCTATAAGTGATTTCGTTTTTCATTTGTGCAATCACTCGATTTTGAGAAGAAAAGTGGTGAGAGGAGAATTGTTTAAGGCAAAAGGTTGAAGAAATTCGCAGCAAAGTGAAAGAAATATTCTGTTATCAGCTTGCATTGCAATCGTGATCACGTCTCCAAGAAGTCACAAGGCAGATTTTTCTTGTCCATTTCATGTTAACATGAAGCTTCACCATTTATTTATTTTTCCAGCTTGTTATTTTTCGCGAAATCTAATTTGATTACCAGCTGGAATGTTCTTTCAAACTGATTTTAATGTCGAATTCTGATTTTCCTTTCTTCCTTCTCTTGCAGATCTATTTTCGAAGCAGCCAAGATGAAATTTGCAAGCAAAGGTGTCCAAACACAATCGAAAATCAAGTCCAAGTGGGAGCACGTTCTAGACACTGATCTTGGCCACGTTGATCTTGAAGATTTCCGGAAGAGAATGTACGGGACTGACGGACGTCTGCCTACACCAATCGCCATGAGAATGATGCGCGACGGAATCGTCCATGCAGCTGGATTTCCACCAGCTAAAGAATGTCCTGAGTTGATGGCAGAATGCGCACTACATTACAACGCACAAGACAGACAGATAGAAGCTCCTGACGGAAGGATCCTTGCCTACTTATCCGAGCCAGCAATCCAGGAGACTTTTGGCATTCCAGTATACAACCGAACATCCTATCGCACTAAGCAGGATGCACTCAAACTTTATCAAAGTCAGAAGGATCTCTGTGCATCCAACATAAACAAGAATTGGTTATTAAAACCAAAGCCTACTGCAAGCAAAATGCCGAAAAAGTTGATCAGAACCCACTTCAAAGAGGAATATGGTGATATTGTTCTGCTACTTAACAGAATGGTAGGCAGTGCCCACGGTGCTCCTTTCGAAGAATGGATGTACTATTTTATTGACGAAATAATCACTGGAGTCAAAATGTTCAATTGGTCCAGGATGATTAGTGACAGCTTGCACGAACAGTTGGTCAACTTTGAGCAGACCAAAATTTTCCACATGAGCTCATATATTGTATATTCACTTGCGAGATATTATAAATATCCTGGCTTGACATGCAAAGGCGTGGTTGGCAACGGCGAGGGGAAATTCAAAGTCTACGACTGCTATCCACAGCTGCAGCTGAAAGAGAAGTCCCATTTCCGGAGAGCTCACGATGCATTTTTGATGTATATCACCCGGCTTCTTCAGGGCGGAACGCACCAAAGACTCTCGCATGAAGCCAAGAGCTTGATCAGTCGCTATGGATTCTGGTTCATTCAGTATCCTAAGTTCACCTACATCAGAATCCAAGGATTTTCCGGAAATCCTTATAGACTGCCTGTCTATCCGACTAACAGGATGGTATTGTTGGAAGTGCTAAGACAGTTAGAAACGTATCAGAATATCCAAAGGCCTAAGCAGAAAGCTGCTGTCACCTTTCCGTTTTTCATCGGCAACATGGAGGAGTCATGCCCGACAGCACAAGCAGCAGAGGTTGCTCGACTGGAGATTCAGCAGTATCCATTCATATCATACAAAGCCAGGAGCAACTTCGATCCGCTTCATCACATCAAGATTGTGGACGGAGAAAGATACAAACATCGGGTTGACCTAGAGGACTTTTGGGCCAACGCAGCCGATGAATATGATGTAAGGAGAAGGTTATGGTCAAGGTTGCCATTAAGCATGATAAGGACGACCGAGCTCTTCAAAATACCTGACCAATTGCAAGATGATGGAATATATGTGCAGCCAGGCTTCAAAGAAAATGAGCCACTACCTCCTATAAAATGGTTCGAGCCTGAGATGGGTGATCTAGCCACCTTGATGCGCCCTGTTTTCAAGTACTCTCAGTGGTGGATAGATCGTCAAGTAGAAGTGTTAAAACAGAGAAAGGTGCAATTTACCTACGAGTTGATGGGAGACACTGAGTCATGTTCTTCAAATGCCGGTGCATCTCATGCTGATGGACAAGCAGATGCTGCCAACTCCAAGAAGAGGAAAGAAGCCGATAAATCTGCAATTCAAGACAAATGTAAAGAGATAGATGAGGGCCCTTCACGGAAGAAACATAAGTCTAAACCCCTCCAGTCGGCTACTTCCAGGAACATAGAAGAGATGCTTGCCTTAGATAGAGAATCCTTGGAAAATGCCATGATCCCTTCTCCAGTGGAAAATGTAGAGCCAATTCAAATAGAAGATGATGATCAACCTTCTCCAGCAAGCACGGAAATCTTAGGATCGGATAACGACACAGACATCGAAGATGGAGAATTCGAGGAAGGAATGATTTCCGCCCTCAAAGGCATTCAAGAGGACCCATCCGTCCAGGAGATCCATGATATGCAGTTAGTCCAAGAAATTCAAAGTATGCCAGAAATTCAGGAAGAACAGGAAATACAAGACATGCAGGACGTCCAAAATCAAGAGGACATAATTGAACAGCCAACAGTACCAGAATGGCTGAGGGAAAGATTGAAAAGAAAAGCGCCAGTGGAGGTCCCTGAGGAGGACAATGACACAGATTTTCTGGCCAGATTAGAGCAAACTGCCCCAAGGAAGAAGGCCAAGAAGTTCTCAACCATTCAGAGAGATGAAGCCGGAAATCGCACGGTGCAAATTGCAGTGCCTACGGCCGACAAGTTTCAAGACGAGATTGCTCCTGAGGAATATGCTATCACGACTGTCGACATGGGTCCGGCAACAAAAGAGCAGGAAGTCGAAGACTTGGATAATTCCGTGGCCACCATCAAGGCCAGATTAGAAAAAGAAGTAGCCAAGAAAAAGGAGTACAAGAAAGAAATTCAACGCCTAAAAGACTACATCCAGCACCTGACCAAGCCACTAAACGAAGGTGAACAAGTGGCGCCTTTACCTCCAAATGCCTCACAAGAACCAAGTGCAAACTTTGAAGAGGAGTTGACAACAGCGAGGGAGGCTAAAGACTGGATGATTGGAAGGAAAGAAGAGGCGTTGGTATTTGCAGAAAGGTTGGCGCAAGTAAATGAACAGGCTTCCTTCATGCTTTCACGAGTTGCAGATCTTGCAGAGTCATGGAGCAGTCTCGAGGATATTCAAGATAGGATCATCCCATGCATCCGGGAACTGAAGGGCATTTCAAAGCAAAGATTGATCGAGGACAAGGTTATCGAAGCTGGAGCAGCTTATGACTTCAACGGATGGTACTATGCTTTGATCTCAAGGAAAGGAGTCCTCGAAAAGGTGAAACAGGATAGTGGTAGAGTTGAAGAACAAGTAAAAGAAATTCAAAGTAAAATCTATGAGATGGCTGCAGATATGCTAGACAAGGAGATTGTCCGAAGGAAACACTTGCGGCCAAGGAGTTTGAAAGAGCAAGTACAAAAAGTTTTCTCCACCACCGGGCCGATTATGAAGGAAGGCTTCACCAAAGTGTTCGAATTCATGGCCATCAGAAGTTCTTTCTTGCTACAAGAGCCAACATGGACGACTATGTTTGCAGAGTGTGCCGAGAACTTGGATTTGCTGGAGTACAACGTCAGCGTGCTGCCCGACATTGCTATGGAGGAGGTCGACCTGATAGTGTCCAGGTTCGCCGAACGTGAGGCTGCACAAGTGGATAAGGATGACACTCCAGTTGTCTAGTGTTCTCTTCAGTTAACTGATTGTGGTTTTGGAAACCCTAATTAGGGTTTAGTTCCATTTAATCTTGGCCATTGATCTTGAATCAATCTCGGCCGTTCTTTGTAATCTTGAAAAACTATATAAACCCCCCCCCTCACTCTCTCATTTTCATTAGAAATTCATGAGAGATAGCTAGATTCTTAGAAGTTAGATATTCATTAAGAAGTTAGAGCAGATTTGAGATAGGTAGATTGTAGAAATAAAGAGAGAGTTCTTATGAGATTGTTGTGAAAAAGCTACTTTGATAATGAAGTTCAAATGCATGAGGTGCTTTGAGTACTTGATTGTTGAATAGTTGCATGGTCGCATATTTTCTTTCTCGCTTAGCATATTTGAATTAAAATGTATGTTAGAAGAATGATTGATTGATAACGGAGATTAGTGAAACCGAGCTCATACTTTCTTTGGGTGGATGATTTCACTCAATGTGTAAAGTTAGACTGAGCTTTACTGTGGATGCTTAACTTCTGTTTTAATAATTGTTGTTCGATCTGATGGCAATTATTTATCACGTGAAAATCACAAGCACATTCCTAGAAGATTGTACTTGCTCTGCGTAGTTGTCGTTGAACGTGGCGAAACAGAGTATGGTTTATTTGGTTTCACTTAGTCTTCGTCTTCTCTTGATTTCTTAGGAGTAGCATAAAAGTCTCTAAACCCTAAATCTTTTTTCACTTTTTTTTATATAAATCAAAAAATCCAAAATGGTACTGCATTTATGTCTCTGCTTTTTCGTATAACTTGCAAAATCTTACTTGTGCCCACAGCAAATCACATCCATACCACAGAGCCTATCCGCGCTCATCTTAAACATTGGAATTACCCTATGACCTCACTTGCAATCTTAGCATAGGAAGTAGTTTTTCAAGAGAGAATAGAGCGTCTGTGACACTTTGTTCTAAAATGTTTGTTGTGTCATAAAACACGATCAACAGTACCCATGTACAAACAAAAGATCTCTATAATGTGGAGAAATAGAGAAAACCTCATGGGAAAACCTCTACTCCAAAAAGAGATGAAAGCCAAGTGAAGGACTGAAGAAGCCTCCAAACAAGACAAGGTTGTCCCAAAAGATAGGAACAAAGGAACATCCAAAAGCATGAAGAAGCTGCAAACACTATCAAGGAATGATTGCTGAAATGCTGAAAGAATAACCTCCACTGAAACATATGATGATCAGGATCAAGAAGACAAGAATCTGGATGAGTGCCCCCAACGACACTACTCGAATTTGATGGCAAACCAAGGCAAACATCTGGAACTCGAAGATACAGATGGCAAAGGAACCAAAAGTCTGAAGAACTGATCATGAGAAATTGGAAGGTAGCCTCCAAAAATAGGAATGCAAGAGTGTCCATATGGTAAGTCCTCCATCTCACCGAATGCATGGGTAACCAGCCACTACATCTGCCTAGTACATAGGAACAAATACTGTATACATAGCTCACTCCAACCGGAAACCAAGGAAGTAGTAGCATTAACAGTAGAAACCCCCCCATAATACTGAAAAGGGAGAGGCGTGACAGATACATTGAAACTGAATGCCTGAAAGTAGTGCATGAAGAGGAACCAAGAACATTTGAAGGTGCAATCATGAAAGTACAAGCAGATAGAAAGGATGTGAAAACAAAAGTCACATACGCATGAGAAAGGTATGAAGACAAACAAAGGCAAACATCAACCCCCATGGCACTTCATATCATAGTGCAAGTACAATAAGGCACAAAGTGATGTTCAAGATCCCATAATATATGTGCAATACAGAGGCACTTTATCTTAGTGCGTTTAGAAAATCATAAATACATGCAATGTGAGCCCATAAGGTCCAAAAAAGGACACAAGCTGAAAAAACAATTCTCTTATAGAAAAAAGAGGAAACTGGTAGCACCATGACAAAGTACACGAAAAAACATGCACTTTAAAAAAAAACGGCACCCAAAAATGTGTCCGGATGGAGAAGATATGGCTCATCAAAGTTTCCAAAACGAGAGCTGAACAACTACAGCACTGAGAAAACAAAATTCTGGAGAAAACCATAAGTCAAAACTAGAAAATACTAGCACCATTGCGAAGAGCATGAAATTTCACCCCATTTAAAAAAATATTGCACGCGAAAAGACCACCGTATGGCTGAGATATGGCCTCTCGAAGTTGAGGTGCAAAATTGAAAAGCCCAACGGAGAGGGGTTGAGAAGGGCAAAAGAACTCCGCCAAATTTAGTAAAAACATCTCCAGATCTGGAGGTCCGCCAATTTTAGTGCTGTAGAAAAAAATTCTCCAGTATGCTGCATTTACATTATTTTGCAAAAAAAATTGGCTTTTTATTTTAAAGTTAAAAAAAAGTATAAAACACCTATTATATTTTTTTTGAAAAAGATATATAAAAAACTCATTTTTTGTTTTTTATAAGAAAAAAAATATTAAAAAACATATTTTTTTTGAAAAATATTAAAAAAAACATGTTTTGATTTTAAAAAAAATTTAAAGAAATGGTGGGCTCGCTTTCTGCCAAAAGTGCAAGAAGCACCCCCGTGGTACCGCAGAGGGGTAAGGTTCGAGGGATTGCCACCGTAGGTGGCAGTAACCCCTGCACCGCTTCAAAATTTGTTTAATTTTTTTAAAATAAAACCAATGAAAACCTGTGGACTCCCTTTAAAAGGTTTTCAAAAAAATTTTAATAATTTTTTTTGAAATATTTTTTTATTCGTAGGAAAAAAAGACATTTCTTTTTTTTATAAAAATTTCACCTCAATACGCGTGCTGGGGAGGCCGTATGGCTTCCCTGGGAATTTTTTTTGCCTCAAATGCTCCCGAGTCAGAATTCAACGATTTGACAGGCGATCTTAAGGTTTTGGGCCGCTTTGGACGCAACAGTGAGGTCCGTTTGGGCTCAAAATGCCTCGAAAAATCAAGCATCCCCTAGATCTGGCAAAAAAGCCCTTTCTTCAAACCTTCACAGATTTGACAAACAGAATTGAAATCAGGTGAAACAAAAGCCAAATTTGACATTCTCGACAACTCTGGATCCAATGGTGAGGTTTTTTTCACACAAAAATGCTTCGAAAAATGCCTACCTCCAAAATTTGCAAAAAAAGCAAAAGGGATTCAAAAGCCTACAACCCTTGTTGAAGAAGAAAACCTCATAAATCGAGAAGGGGTTCACTGAATCCACGCTCTGATACCATGTAGAAGTTGATAATCCAACCTCACAGATCCCAATGAACACCTGCAAACAAATAACCTGTCACCAAAGGAGATCAAGAGACACAAGAATGGTGCTTTGCAAACATGAAGCAAAAATGCATTACCCGAGAAGTTAATAATTACAAAGAGATCAATCCTTAAGAAAGGAGATCAAAACCCTAAAGGTGAGAACCCTAGGATGAGGATTAAATTAGCATGTGACAAGTGTCAAGATCATAATGAACGAGACAACATGACTAATTTAATAATGCATAAATAAAGATTCCTAAGTTTAGCTTAAGTGAAATAAAGTAAAGGTGACTTAATTAATTAATCAACATGATTAAATTAATCAAGTAAACAACCTATTACTCTAACAGTTTGACACCCCATAGGCTAGTTTTGTTGAGGAAGGAGATGAAACTATCATTTCTCGTCATGCTCTAGGTAGCACACTTCTTCTCTAAGGAGTCAATATTGGCATTCACATTTCTCACGACAGTCCACTTAGGGGTGTTAAACTTATTTATTAGATCCTAAATTTGAAGCTGGCATCTATCTTTATCTTTCTTACTTTGAGGACCATAGACATTGATAATGAGAAAACTTAACTTAGGAATAATAACCTTTACTTGGAAAGCCATCCAAGATTCCAAAGCATGAATCCTAGACACTTCCACCTCCTGATGATTCCATATGATGGCTAGTCTCCTAGATAAAATTTTGGCCTCTTTACTAGTTAGCCCAAATTTCCCTTGAAAAAGAGGAAGGGCATTAAAATCTTGAGCATTATCCATTTTAGTTTCTTGAAGCAAGACAATAATGGGATTTTGTTTCTCCAAGAGTCTCCGAAGCACTCTTCTCTTGGATGGGGAGTTTAATCCCTGGATATTCCAACAATCTTCATAAGGAAACCTTAAATCTATTGATGTCTACCAAGATGTCCTCCAATTTAGATTGATGACCAGATGCAACATCGACTAGGGCTGCATTTTGAAGAACACCACACCTTTTTGATCTACCAACTTTGTTGCCTCCAAAGTCCCCTTTCCTTTTTTCAGATCACTTTCAGCTTAAAGATTTTCTATTTCCTTGATCCAAGCTAGGTCCATCAAGGTTCTCTTGATCCCTCTTGAATTTACTTGATCTTTCTTTGCTAGGGGAATTTTTTTGGAGGGCAAATTGAATTTGTTTCCTTTCTTTGGATTAGATGACTCCAAATTTACTTGAGGTTCCTCAAGGAGCATTTCTAGGTTACCCTTGAAGTCATACTTTTCAATCATCACATTATTCTTTCTCGTTTGTTCTTCATGCAGAAATTGAGTTTCTTCTAGTGCCTTTCCATCTTTTTGGGTAGGATCAGCATTAGGTACCCCTCTATTGACATCTTTATTGATATCACAAATTTTATCCATAGTTGTGTTTTCCACTTTGGTTTGATGAAACCATCTCTAATTTTTCTTGAATCCTCTTGGCTTCTTGCATGCTGGACTTTTTTTTGGATAGCCAGACATTCTCTTATTAGTTGGTTGTATTCATGACAACCCTTGCATTTGAAAAGTAGACTTCATTAATCTAGGGCTTGAATCCTTTCAATCTTTCTTGCTTTCAACACGATACTTTTAGAAAGGGGAGAAGTGCGGCCAAGCTCAACACAAATCCTAGCATAACTTGAGAGGCCCTTAACATGATATGGCCTAGATATATCAATAGCCACTCCTAAGGAATTTGTGATCATCTCAAAGACATAAGGGGATCAGAATTCCTAAGGGAGAGTGTATATGAGCATGCAAACCGAGCAATAGAAGGAATTTCCTTTGATGGCTTGGAACCTAGACATCAATGCTTTGTAAAACAAACTTGCATTCCAGAAGAAATATAAACCTCCCCCAAAGCTACAATCTCTGTCATCTTTGTTAGCAAACGTGGCAATGAAATATCTGCTGGCACACTAATGAAGCTCATTTTCTCCCCTAGCTCTCCAATTTCTTCATGCTTAAGACTACAAATCATCCAAAGGAATCTAGGCTCCAAGGAATCTACAGATCTCACTTTGTGATGCAAAGAAGACATAGTTATCCTGAATTTAGAAAAATCAAGGTTGATGATTGGCGATTCCTCTAGAGCGAGCATGTAAGGGTTAGAACCTATGGTAGGTTGATCCACCTTCTTCTTGCCTCCCATTGCCATAACTACATCAATTTCCTTCTCAAGCATGGAAGAATTAGATCCAACCAACATATCCTTGAAAGATTGAAGAGGAAGGGAAGATCATTCCTGTTCTAGCATCATGGAGGAGAAATGAATAGATGTGGATTACTAGACATTACAAAAGCTCAGTGCAAACCTAAAGGTATCAATAGAAAGTGCAAACCCTGGCAGAGCTCACTTTCAACCAACACTAAGTTAAAAATGCTATGGTAAATTCAATTTTGACCTTGCTATCTTTAGGTTCCATTTTTTAGTTTTGCCCATATTTAGGGAATCTCTTCACATTTTATCCCCTATGAGATTGAGACATAAAAAAATTACAGAAAATCAGATATTAATGAAGATTGAATGAAACTATAACTTCACAGAGCAATTAGTCTTTATGGACTAATAAATGCAATTCTCTATTCATTTAGTTCAAGAATCCTAAGCTCTGGCATTTCTATTGTAAGGTTTCCTAGTAGTCTACCACTTGGTGAGTAAATTAACTCTTAAATGGTGTCATATTTTGAAGTTTTGGTATGAACTTACACCTTTTGAGTACCTAAGGTTTTGCAAGACAACACTGAAACGCAGGAGATTATCAGTAATGAAGATTGGTTTCTATGGGAAGGAAATATGACATAAAGGTCATCCATCTTAGTAGGGCTTCAAGGTTACCACCCTTGAGGATTGATCATATTGCTAGTCTACAAAATGCAACTCATGTTAAGGTCACTCTTTGAGTTGGTCATAAAACTTGCAAGTCTGAGTGGGTTGTTATCTAAAACAAGCTGAAATGGATGCACAGGTCATTACTCTCTGAGTTTCCGCAAGTTGCTTTGAGTTTTGTCTTGTCTCTCCAAGACCAAGCTTGTGACTCAGCTGCCTAAAGGCAGAGGAAAAAAACCCTTATTTTCAAGTCAAAAACCTTTTCCAGAAAAAACGAACACTTCTTTAGAAGTCAAAAACCTTATTTGGCGTAGCTAAATTTATTGCAATTCTTTTCCTGTCTAAGCTGGCTTGGCATATTGACCTTGTTGACGAAGAGAAGTCCAACTGCTGTGTTTCAAATCTTTCATTGAAGTTCATTCACATCATTACAGTAGCACCTAGTGTTACCACCCCATGCAATATATTAAAGACATCTGAGGAAGAGATGCCACCCCTCTTTCACCTGAAAATCATTACTTTCTGGTTTTATTTTCTAATGTTAGAAAAAAACTGCAGATCAGTCTCTTTGTGTCATTAATTCAGGCCTTTCCAAATCCTAATTCTTTTTCAAGTTGCATATCAGCTGTCAAGACTAGAGGCAGTCCAATTCATCACTCTACTGGATTGGATTACAAACACCATGCCATATGCAGATAGTCTGTGAATGAGCTGTAAACTAAGATGGACTGAAACAAGATCAATGATATGATATGTCTGTTTTCCTATAAAATGGTAATCAGAATTTTATTAAAATGAAATTATTACGAAAATTTTCTCTGGTTTTTTTTCAATTTTTAAAATGATATGAAAGCAATCGAAGTAGAAGTGAGAATTACCTATCTGAAAACTGCAAGAGGTCCAATTAGAAACTGTCTTCTAAACACCCAGCAAAGAGCCTGTGAAGTCCAGACTGCACAAATTCGCCAAGAATCAGTGCCCAAGAGCTGACAGATTGGATAAGTTTCCAAGAATTAGATTAATGAAGTTCAACCCAAATAGTTTCACTAAAACATAACCAACCTTGGTGCAAGAGGGTTGGTAAAATTAAAATCCTGGCCATAAAAATAATGAATACAAATCTTGAATGAATTTTATCAAAATTAGCTCCAAGGAATATTACTTTACAAATAATGAAAGCCCAAAATGTTATTTTTGGCATTTGGCAGGTGCTTCCTATGCTTTACCCAAGTTTTCTAGAACAGTATATGTACAAGTTTGGACAGCTTCAGATCAAGAAAATAACATCCTCCCTCAAGCTAAATATTTATCTCCATTTGCATTTAGCAAATTATAAGGTTAATTTAATTTTGATTTTGGGCGGAATTCTTTAATTCTTCCCTTTCAGATTTCATGCTGTCATTATGCATAAGCAAATCTATATGTATCAACATATCAGAACTCTCCTGGGAAGTATCTTCCCATGGAAATTTATTATTATTTTTTGATACAACAGGGGTGTCCCCATGACCCAGCCCAGCGGTCCAGCAGCCCGTACCTTGGGTACCTGGGGCAAGCTGGGGTGAGACTAGTCCCTTGCGGGTGAGATCTGCCGCCCGCAAGTAGTCCCACCTCTTAAACCCGGGAGTGGAGTTGAACCCAAGACCAATGGGGAGCAAACCCACTGCCCAAGCCAACTCTACTACCCGTTCGGGCTGGAAATTTTTTATTATTTGATAAGATTCTTGGTTATGAATTTAATATTCTTAACAAGAAAGGGTCCTCTTGAGCTGTGACATGACATGTTCCTCTTCATGTAAAAGGTGGTAGTAGTTTCCATACTTTGACATTCTTACCAGCCACTTCTCTTCATACTCTTCCTCTTCATGCAGACTGCTTTTACAGTTGTAGGTGAAGGAACATAAAGTCATTCATCTTTAATTCTCTCTCCACATTCTATTGGCCTATGCTTATGCTTTTTATATACAAACTATAGTTTGCCTTTGAGATATCGGAGTAATGCTTTTCATATACAAACTATAGTTTTCCTTTGAGATATTGTAATACTCCATCTTTCCTCAATAAGATCTTTAATCGTAGGTAGTTAATACTTTCCAGCCTATAATTGATGAACAAAGGAACATCATAACTATATAAAGCATAATATGGTGTTTTTGTACATACTGAGGTATCCAACCCAAGATTGTCTATGTCAATCGGGCAAGGTTGGAGTCAAAGGTAAGACTTGGGGAAGGCAAAATGGTTGCACAAGAAATGCAATGTGAGAACTGAGTTATGGCAAGTTCGGATGGTTGATGGGATAGGACTGGATTGGCTCAAGAAATTGCAGTTATCAATTGATTAAATCTAGAATGCATTGAATGGTAGTCCACTTCAGTGCAATTAGTGACAGGAGCTGTTAACCCTTATGCAGATGTAATCTAGGATTATGGGGAGGAATCACTCAACTTTGTGCTTTGGAAAAATACAACAGCTTGCTATACCCTGTAGAGGATTGCACATAGCAATCAACTAGTTTTGTCAATTATCAGGTCCTAAACTCTGATCAAGGCTTTGGGTAAATGTCAAGGCAGATTAAGCTTGACACAAGGGCAATTTCACAAGTGGATAACCAACACTTCTTGATTATAAGTAAGCTTCTACCAAGTGTTTGTTCGAGTTCCCAGGAAGGGTAGATTCAGGGATGTGGTTTTGGGGATTTTTTTTCTTTTCTTTTGGGGATGGCTCTTAAAATAATATTTGAAAAAATTCAATTTTTAAATACAAATAAATTAAAAAGTGTAAAAGTAACTCAAACAAACTAAACGAAGCTGAAATTTCATTAAGCATATAGTGATGGGCCTATTGAAGTATATATCTTTAATTTATTGTGATTTCTCCCAATAAATTTTTTATTACCACCTCTACCAATAAATTGCCAAAAAACATTGAATTTACCAAGTCAATGCCAGTTTTTTAACCTTATTTTTTGCCCAATTTACTGCCAATAAAATGCAATACTTTGTGATAAAAAAAATGATTAATTGGCAAGTAATTGTATTTTTTTGTCCTTAAATCAGATTTTTTTGGGAAAAAAATTCTAGGGTTAGGGATTTTTTTCCAAGTTTTACCTAACCCAAATCCTAGCCTCATATCTTCTTACCTTATCTTTATCTTTTGGTTATCTGAAAACGATATTTGCTTTTATGGGTCCCTGACACTACGTACAATGTAATGAATTTGCAGTGACAATCCATTGATGCAATAATCCTTCAGGCTATTGGATAATTATATATGATTTTCCATTTCATCTATCAATGATACAAGCTCATAATTTAAAAGCATTTCCAAAGTCTTTTAGGGTGGGTAGCCTTGGTAGGGTCCCCTGTTAGATGTTTAGGGGTTTTTAATAATTTTTTTAAAAGCTACTTTTATTTTTATTTCTATGCCCCAAATGGTGCAGGTTGTTCAAAGTGCCTTGATAAATAAAAAAAAAACCAAGGGGCGCCCCCTTTTTCAGCAACATTCTAGAGACACCTCAGAATTGCTGAAATAAAGGGGTTATGGGGGCTGGTCCCATCCCCATTCCCTCTTGCCTGGGGATGTCACTTAGATCCCTAGCAATGTGCCCTCATGGAACACTGCTAATGCTAGTGGAGTTTTTTTCTTTCCTTTTCTTTTTGATTGGTTAATTGAGGGATCAACTGGGCCCCTTGTCCATAAAATGATAACACCAAAGAACAACACTTATGACAACCAAAAGAACCAGGAAGATATACATAATAACTATGAAATATATCATAAACACTCACAAGGATATACCAAAACCAGCAAGCCAACAAACCCTAATATAGATATCATGACACATCAAGAATCTAAAAGCAGTCTATATGCTACAAAAGAATGAAGTGTAAAACTTCATCCAGGAACAAAAAGCCCTAGAACTAATTTAAAACATACAAAAAAGCCACCTCAAGATTGGATGGTGGTAGATCTCTCACCCTTATAGGAAAAGAGAGTGTCCATGGTCCATTGAGGGCCTTTGCTATTGCTTCATCTGCAATCTTTTGAATTTTGTATTTCTTCCTCTATGCTTCTTAGGTTTATCCACTAAGAGCAACATTTGATCCAAGGAAGAGACACCCCCCAAAGCATTCCAACTCATACAAAGGAAGAGGAGGATCCTACAACATCAATCCATCGTCATCCAAAAATAAATCCCATAGGAACCCATTTGTATAGCTCAATCGAACCAGATCTGGAATTTCTTGATGAGGGGCACTTCACAATTTATGACCAATGTTATTGCGACAAAAACATCTAAAAGGCAAAACCTCCAAATCCACATATTGAAGCCATGAACCATTTCAGGATAAAACCCAAATGGAATGAATGATAGGCTTACAAATATCAACATACGCATAGGCCTTAGCATAATTGCTTTAAAGGCCATTCTTCTTACAATCTATTTTTACAAATTACCCAACCTTAACAACCAGAATTTTGATCATATTCTCATTTTTTATGACCATTGGAAGCCTATACAACCAAATCCAAATGGGAACCCTAGCGATAGATTCAATCTTAGGATCAAAGAAGGGTTTCTAAGGGCACATGAACAAACCAACCCTGCCACAAAACCAAGGTCCATTTGTCCAGACAAAATCATGACCCTCCTCTAACTGAAACTGATTATGGAAAAAACCCTTGGCCATCAGAAATAGAGAAGTGATCTCAAAATTGTTCCAAGTTTGCCTATCCAATGGATGATCTCAGCTTCTTTCAGCCTTCTACACATAAATTTGCACACACGAGATCTAAGATCCATCTCTCTAGAAGTTTGATCTATACTTTCATCCAGGAGCAGCTCTGTACATTCTTCAACCAGTTTGAATGGAATGTTCCTAGGAGAGAGACACAGTATCGGACAAGGTAATGTCCATTGAAGACTGAGGATTTATTTGCATTCTCTCAAAAGCTCCACAAACCATCAGTCTCTCTCCTTGCACCTCAACTGGCCAAACAACATGATTGACATTCTCCTACTGAGAATTCTTAGTCTCAAGCCTGAGAAGAGGCGTTGCCACCGGAACAGGAGATGTAATGATTTTTCTAGGGAAGATTTGTTGCTTGCAAAGTTCGCCACAGCTGTGAAAAGGATTAGAGGTATTCTTGCAAATCTGAAAAAATCCTCGCACAAGTAAAATTTTTATCCTGCAATGGCTGCTATAAATCTTTTCTGTTCCTTTCAGAGGGCATAGAGGAGTTCGAAAAACCCTTCTGAAAGGAGGGATTTTTCTTAGGTTGCAAACGAATTGCATGCTCTACCTCAGAACAGCACATACACTGATCCAGAGGAGTGTCACCTCCCTTCAAAGCCTGCTCCAAGATTTGCTGCTTGCTTACATTCTTCCAATTACTTTGAGACCTCTCAACATCCTCTGCATCACTGTCCCCATCATTTCCATTAACATCTCACATTCCTGTGCCATGTACACTCGTGCTCCTCACCATTTCCAATTTGGTGTTCCATAAAAATAATGGAATCGTTTGTTTTATTGTAAAGGAAAATGATGGATTGGCAAATCAGGTTCAACCATATCTTTTCTATGTTGGTGGCATTTTACATTCAACGAATAGTGAAGAAATCTGTGTTCTTCAACAGAAGGTACTAATTTACAAGAAACAAGAATTATAATAAACTGAAGCTAAGCTAGAAAGTTAGCAAAGACTAAAGCAACCTACCATGTAAAATGCTAGTAAGAACACTGAGTATGTAAGCAAGATAAAACTAGTCTGAAGACATGTGCATGAAGATGATGAGCTCTTAGTCTATTTAAGAAAGGGTGAAATTTGAAGTTAAAATTAGAATCTCAGTCAGTCAGCCTGTAAGATGATAAAATAAGTTAGGCCACTGAATAATCAAAACTGCACAACAAATAATAAATATAACATATAGAACTAGTTAAAATATGCAAAATGAAATGTAGATATGAGAAAACAGATTCAGCAATACTTTTCCTATGTTGGTGGAATTTTATATTCAGTTACAAACAGTCCAGCAATCCTCCTTGAATCGCAGTTTCTAATTTACAAGGAAAAATAATGATATCAAACTGAAGTTAAGCTAGAAAGAAAGCAAAGATTAAAGCAACCTACCATGTAAGATGCTAGTAAGAAAGCTGAGTATGTAAGCAAGATGAAGCTAGTCTAAGGATGTGTGTGCAGGAAGATGACGAATTCCTAATCTATGATCTTGAGCAGAACAAAGCTAAAAAACAAGTGGTACAATTGTATTGTGAGGGAAGCCAAGCTGGCTATTTTTCAACAACTTAGGCTACCAAACAAAAATGAGAATAAATTGGCAGACCAAAAGATAAAGACTTCTTCAATTAATCAAGAAAAGTTGGGTTAGGTTTAGGGTAAAAACCAGAAAAATTTGCTGCAGAAATCAGGAAAAAAATGATCACAAAAATCATGAAAAATTGCTCAATGACTTATTCCCTAGAAAATCAAAACAATTTTTTTTGAAAAAACTGTCATAGAGGCTGAGTGCCAATAATTTGTGATTTCTTGCAGTTTTTTGCCAATTATGGGAACTATGATTGAAAGTTTGAAACCACTAACTCCAGAATATTGCTAACACCCTCCCTTAATGACTAAACCAAATAAAATTCCAAACTTATCTCTAAATTTGACAAATTTATCTGTACTAAGTGGTTTAGTCATTATGTTTGCAATCTGTTCCCTTGTAGGGAATAATAAAGATAACTTTCTTTAATTATCGACCATCTGGTGGATGTACTGGTGATGAACCTAAATATACTTGTTGCAGGCATGATATATTGGATCCTTCACCATCTTGAGGACTTCTTGATTATCAAAAAAGTGTGAAGTCAATGTAGTGGACTAAGGTGAAGATTGTTCAATGTAAAAGATAACATTCACTTCATAAATTCACTTCTACTTTTATCCTTGATAAAAGATACATATCAATTTTTGCAGCATGTATAGTGTCTAGATGCATCTGAATCAAAGCACCAGGTTGTCAATTTCATGGATTGTGCATGTGATGTGACAAATGCAAATCCATCTTTCACCTCCAGATCATTCAATTCATGCTCCTCACTTTCACATAGCAAAAGGAGCGATATAATAAGTAGACAATTGAATATCATCAGTGGACTGGTTGATATATCATGTGAGCATATAGCTTTTGGGGTACACGGTGTCATGACTCATTCCTAGGGATAAATTGAATGTGGCGTTTTAAATTTTTTCATCCAAGTGGACTCCGGAGCCATTTCAACCATGGCCTTACTTGATTTATGGCATAATTTTATCAATCCCCTTCCAAACCTTTGCAACCTCAATCTACCCATTTTTATGGGGATGAAAATTGTTAGTAGAACCCAATCTTTTGCCTTCCAAAATTTTACCTCAGAGTCTCAATCAATTCCCATCTCTTTCTCGCTTTAAATCAATGCAATCTCCATGCTATCATTCACTCTCTCATTACTTTGCCGTTGTCTATGACTTTAAACTCTAGGAAAGCCCAAGTCCTTGTGAAGTTCTGCTCATTCTTACAGTCCGCTGCACCCAAATTCAATTAATAATGATATTCATATTCATTATTGATCATGCTTGATAACTTTGTGTCTAAATTTGCAATTAAATTTTTGAATGTTCAACACACATATTTAAAAATATGTACGCTACTCAATTCTGAATTGTAAACTTGAGACCCCTGTCACCCTTGCATCTGCACCCATACTTTGCGTAATACTGGACTTGAGCCTTCACAAAAAATACTTGTGTGCAGTGAAAACTCACTTGATTCTAGAGATTGTAGTTGATACCACTTAATTCTTGTCCCAAAAATCTCAAAAGTTTCCTTCATATCCTGGTTCATTTCCCATATTGTCTCAAAATTTTTGCTAGAAGCTCCAAGAGCAACAGTGCATATTACACGAGTATCATCAAATTAGAAAGAATCTTTAACCAAAGAGTTGAATGCTAGCCATATGATTTGGATATATCTATTAAGAAACATCCATCTTATGTGCAGATTTTTCTGTTTCATTTCCACAAAAATTATATAAACAAACTTATATTGCATAATGAATATATAAAAAAAAGGGAAAGATTGGACATAGTAAACAGTAGGATTTGGCCAGGGCATCTTTAGAAACCCCTTCTTTGTCGTCCTATTACTGTCATTTGTTCTTAATGTACTTTTGTTACTGTTGATTTTTTGTCATTCATGGACCTAAATTTAATTACCATCTATTGGTCCACCTTTGATCATTGTTTGTATTCAAGTTCACAATTTCCTTACCAAGCCTTTCTGAAAAAGACGACCATGTAAATTTGTTTTCCCTACAGATGTCAAAAGATTCAAAATAGAGCTATGTTTATCATATTAATGTATATGCTATCTTCATACTTTTTTACTATCTAAATAAGGACAGACCAAGTTATTCAGTTTTTGATATTTTTAACCGTCTTTTTGGTCATTTGTGGACCTAGATAGTTTCTATTTCTGGTACATTTCTGAGCCTTACTTGAGTTTGAGTTCACAATTTCATCACCAAGTCTTTTAGAGTAAGACAACCAAAGTAAATTTGGTTTTACTATAGATATAAAAAGATTAATAACAGAATATATTTATAATATCTGCACTTGATATACCAATCATGCACTATTTTGCGTCCAAAATAAGGAGAACCAAGCTATTCAATTGCTTGATATTTTAAAAAATTCCCCCATTCCTCTTTCTGTCTCTTCTTTTAGAGTTAATTTGGAGTCAGATTCTTGTTTCTTCCCCCTTCTCCAGCCTCTTAGTTTTCTAATGGCCATGGTTGCTGCTTAAGTACTTTCTCACAGCCGTATAAGGATATGAACATTGGACTCCTTGAGGATTTCATTTTCTTGAATTACTTTTTTAATTATGTATCCTAAAATTTAGCTTCTTTATTACTGACTCTTATCCATAGCTACAACATGAGTAATCTTTCCCTCAAAGTACAATTATGAGTATGGAAATGATACTGCTCGTCAGTACCTGTACATTAAGATGATCACAACAACATAGAACACGTAACATTGATGTACATTGTAAACTAATTCCTAGAGGAGGGAAAAGTGAGATAATTAAGATATGTTTTTAATAGGCCTTGAGACATCATCACAAGGGATTCACTCATATTGCCTGCGTATAAACTTTTCATGGCAATCCCTATGATGGGAGGTCCTACCATGTTGATATTCAATCCATCTTGGATAAACTTGAGACATCATCACAAGGGATTCACTCATATTGCCTGTGTATAAACTTTTCATGGAAATCCCTATGATGGGAGGTCCTACCATGTTGATATTCAATCCATCCTGGATAAACATAGCAAGGTATTTGGTGAGATTCATCCTAGTTTACCACCGGATAGGGGCTTCCAACATGCCATTGAGCTTGAGGAAGGAGCAAAACCCATTGTCACTGCTCCTTATCAACACCCTAGGAAAGGCAAGAGATTGAGAAGGAAATTAAGGAGCTATCGAACATGCGGCACATACGATGTGGTTCCAACCCATTTGCTTCATCTGTGGTGTTGGTAAAGAAAAAGATGGGACTATGAGGATGCGCATCAATTATAGAGCCCTCAACAAAAATACAATCAAGAATCGCTACCCCATACCCAAGATCGATGAGTTGATAGAGGAGCTTCATGGTGCAGTATACTTCTCCAAGATTGACTTATGATCAAGGTATTATCAAATAAGGGTTAGAGATGAGGATGTACACAAAACAACCTTCATATGTCACTATGGGCACTACGAGTTCATGGTCATGCCATTTGGGTTGACCAATGCACCCACCACTTTTTAGTCATGCATGAATCGAGTATTTATTTTGCAATTGAGGAAATTTGTGTTGGTTTTCTTTGATGATATCTTGGTTTTTAGTAAAAGATGGGAGGATCACTTGAGGCACATATATGAGGTGCTTAGCATACTTGAGCATATTCATTCTACACCAAGGCATCCAAATGTGAGTTTGGTTTGTTTGAAATATTATATTTGGAGTTTAAAATTTGTGCCCAAGGAGTTAGTGTGGATGAGGAAAAGATCAAAGCGATACAGGATTGGCTTAGACCAAGGAATTTGTCACACTTGAGGGGATTTGTGGGTCTTTGCAGCTACTATAGGAGGTTTGTGAAAGGGTTTTCACAACTTGCAACCCCATTGATAGATTTGATGAAGAAAGGAACTTTCTCTTGGAGCTCATTAGCATAGAAAGCTTTTGACAAGCTCAAGGAGGTAATGAGTTCATGTTTTGTTTTGGTTTTTCCGATTTCTCACTTCCTTTTGTCATAGAATGTGATGCTTCAAGGAGGGGATTGGAGCAGTTTTGATGCAAAATAGACACCCCATAGCGTTTGAGAGTAGGAAGCTCAAGGAGATAGAGGAGCTTCTCTCTTTATGACAAGGAGATGTTAGCCATCATTCATGCACTAACCAAATTTAGGCAGTACTTGGTTTGTGGGAAGTTTATGGTTAAAAAGGATCATAATAGCTTCAAATTCTTCCTCAATCAAAAGGAATTGAATGATAGACAACAAAAATGGGTAAGTTACAAGCCTATGATTTTGACATTGAGTATGTTAAGGGAAAGAATAATGTGGTGGCTGATGCACCCTCTAGGAAATGTTATTTCTGCTCTATGATTGATATATCTATTGATTGGAAGGTTTCCATAATAGCTGAAAATGCCAAGAACACGGTTGCTATTGATATTTTGGATGGAATGTTGCAAGATGACATGTACAAGGTGGTTGATGAGCTCATCCTCTAAAAAGATTGGGTGTATCTTGTATTGGAAGCGAAGGTAAAGGAAAGGATTTTGAGGGCATGTCATGGCACATCACTTGTTGGTCATCTAGGTTAATACAAGCAAGGGAACATTTTTCATGGAAAGGGCTCAAAAATGATGTGTTGAGGCATGCTAGGGAGTGTTTGGTTTGTCAACAAAACAAAGCAAAGCATGTATTTCCAGCTGATTTGTTGCAGCCCCTACCTATTCCAAATCAGAAATGGAAGAGTCCCTCCATGGATTTCATCACAGGTCTGCCCAAGGTGAAGGTAAGGATTGTATCTATGTGGTTGTTGATAGACTCATTAAATAAACTCATTTTCATGTTATATCATCAGAGTACAAGGCTTCATAAGTTGCTGATCTTTTCTTTAGAGAGATTTTAAACTTCATGGGCTGCCAAGGAACATTGTAAATGACAAGGACAACAGATTTATTAGCTTGTTTTGGCAAGAGCTCTTTCGTTTGATAGGCACGGAATTGACCCCAAGTACTAGCTATCATCCCCAAACCAATGGGCAAACGAAAATTGTGAACAAATGGATGGAAGGTTGCTCGAGGAACTATGTCGCAGGGCAGCAAACAACATGGGTCAAGTGGCTGTACCTTGGGGAGTATTGCTACAATTCTATGCATCACATGTCTATAGGTAGGACTTCTTTCAAGGCACTTTGTGATTATGATGCTGTTTCATTCATGGATTTGATTCTTTTGGATAGTAGAGTACCGGGGGCTAGAGTTTTGATTCAGCAAAGCTTGGATATTGTGAAAGTGCTCAAGGAAAACCTATAGCAGTCCCAAAATTAGCAAAAGTTGTATGCTGATTGCCACCGAACTGAAAGGGTTTTTGAGGCAGTAGACATGGTATTCTTGAGGTTACAGCCCTATAGATAATCTTCCCTCAAGGGAAGTGGTGTTGAAAAGTTTAAGCCACAATTTTATGGACTGTATAAGATCACAAGAAGGATTGGTGAGATTGCGTATGAGTTGGAACTTCTAGAGAGCAGCAGGATTCATAACTTTTTTCACATGTCATGCCTTAAGAAAGCCCTTGGATAGCAGTTTACTCCTTCATTAGAGCTACCCCCACTTGATGATGAAGGAAAACTGGTTTTGGAGCCTAAGGCGATCGCGAATGTAAGAGAAAGGAAGTTGAGAAACAAAGATATATTTCAAAGTATTTGGTGAAATGGAAGTATCTTCCACTTGAGGATGCTACATGGGAAGGAGTGGAGATTTTTCAGCATCCAAGTCTAAAATTGGTTGAGGGCAAGCAATTTGGGAAAGGTAGGACTGTCATGTCCCTCTCTTAGCTGGGTCAACCAACACTCGTTTCTAAAGGTGTTTTTCAACACCAAATTATTTAATATATATTTAAATATAAAAATAAATATACTATAATAATAATAATAAATAAACATTTAACAAAACCAAATTTAAATTTCAAGATATGGCACCTAGTTGGGCCAACCCATTTTGTAAAAAAATAAAAATAAAATAAATAAATTAGAATTTTATGTTGGTTGGCCTATTGTGGTTCCTGGTGCCTTGCATAATCAAGTATAAGTATTTGTCTTGTTGGCTGGGCAAATTTAGGATGGAAATTGATGCGAATCTTGGGATAAATTCCTAAGGCAGACTGCTAGAATGAAAACCCTGGTTGTCTACTAAAGTTAGGACACCAACCCTGACCTTATTTCACCAATTTCTATCAACTTCCTATTTGCATGCTCAGGTCTGAGTTTCCTTTCATTAACTTGGCACATGATTGATTTCCACATAGTCGCCACTCCTCGGAGATCAAGGGGAAACCTACACAGCACCTCAGGCCTCAGGCCATTTCAGCAGACATTCATGAGTCCCTCATACCCTGCAGAAGACAGAGCAACGATCAGCCACAGCAGCGACCGGTCATATTCACCAATCAGAACTCAATCTCTCAACCTGGGAACCCTAGTAGGAGGCAAGAGGAAGATTTGGGCAGATAATTTAGTGAATTAGCTTTCAGGTCTGCAGCTGCACAGTACTCTATTTAGCGAATAGCAATAGTCACTCCTTTGAGGATCTGAACCAGCAGAGTCCAAAGCTGATTATCAAGGTGTCCACCTCATTAATACCCGACCAGGTGTTTAAGGCATCCATGGACTGATCTGAAACTTGCCTGCTCAGGGAAAGGCGTGGCAGCAAGTCTATGTCAAGTTTCAAGTGGTATTTTACCTTGTAACTCATTGTAAAAGTCAAATCTGGAACCTTTATCGAAATATACATGCATAAATAAATGTTTTTATGAGAAGTTTGTTCAGTTGTCTCAAATCCTTGACTGGTTATAAGTCTGAGTTGCCAATTGGTTTGGAAAACAATTTTAAATTGAATGATGGGAGATAGTAATGTGATCTCTTCCTAGGATTATTACAGCCTAAGGAATTCCTTCAAAAAAATAAAAATTCGTGCTATGCCCACTTGTGTAATCTGGGGGGATTCAATTGTTCAGAACCGTGGCTTTGAGATCTCAGTTTGGATTCTAGGGATAGGGATAGGGAAAGTTCTGTTGTGGTTTGTCACCTATCCAATATTAATCTTTTGGAAGCCAAAGTCAAGGATAATGATCCTTGTTTGTTGATAAAAGTGACACTTTCCTTGGTTAGAAAGGCATTTATAAAATTTTCATGAAATGAGATCAGAAATACTAGGAATCAATGTTTCTAGTGATGGTTCTCTCTATGCTTTTATTTTATTTTCAATGGTGAAGTCTTCCTGAAAAGAAGCTCAGGGATTGTCTGTATTATGTACTTACATGCTGAATACCTGTTTGGTCACTAGGTTGATTTTTCGGGAATGGTTGAGGATGACCTCTTAGAGAAGCTTGGACTGCAAAAAGGAATAAGAAAAGTTGTAAATCATGAAGAGAGGGGGAAAGTTCTTCGGGCAATGGATGGTTGTCATTACAAAGCTGCTGCAGGGGGTTCTCTTTCAAACACACTCGTTGCTTTGGCAAGGCTGGGAATGGGATTGCATGGAGCACCTACCATTAATGTGGCCATGACAGGTACTGTGGGGAGTGACCCTCTGGGAGAATTTTACAGGTAATGTTCCTATATACCCTAGAAGTAATAAATTATGCACTCTTCTGTGTACTTCTCTTGCTCCAGATGTTACTCATATTCTATTCATTTTTTCATAAAATATGCTGTCTTGAAGACCATTTTAGAGATCATAGGATGAATGACAGTTTTGATCATTAATGTGCTGTCTTGAAGACTATTTTAGAGATCATACAGTGAATGACGGTTTTTATTGTAGCCACTTTGAAACAGCAGGCTTGTAGATAGTATTGGATTTCCTTTTTTAATAATGTTCTTTTCCGCATGCAAATGTAAAAGACATGCTTGATTTTTCTTAAAGCTGAAAAATCAATGTAGTTGATATTAGGAGGCAATTTCTGGTACATTCGTCATAACATCATCTTTGAATAAGTTTGTTATGCTAGCAGGGCAAAATTGCAACGAGCAAATGTATATTTTCTTTCAAAACCTGTCAAGAATGGAACCACAGGGACTGTAATTGTCCTGACAACTCCAGATGCCCAAAGAACAATGCTTTCGTATCAGGTAATGTCTGAAATTGTTAGTTTTGCTGCTCATGGTTGAAGCTTGGCTGAACACTTTTTTGCATTTTTTAAAACTCCTCTGATGAGTTCTTGATGAAGTTCAAACTTAAAACAATGTCTGTCTTCAATGAATGAATGGCTTTAGCCTAGGTTTTAAAGTGATAACTAAATGATGCCATCTATTTGCAGGGCATGTCATCCATTGTAAATTTTGATTCATCTTTATCTGACATGATATCCAAATCAAGAATCTTTGTGGTGGAGGGTTACTTATGGGAATTTCCTGAGACAATAGAAGCTATAGCCAAGGCATGTGAGGCTGCACATAGAAACGGTGTCCTGGTTGCCATTACTACAAGTGATGTGTCCTGTGTAACGAGGCATCAAAAGAAGTTTTGGTATGATTACTATTTAGGAGATCATTATTTAGATATTTTTGGTTTGGTTTGAAAATAGAAATCTAACTGCAGATATGGCATAATGTATATTTTATGAGGCTTTTCTTAATCAGAAATGCAAAGAGGTTGATTTTCAGATAGCATTTCTAACTCAATGCTCACTTAGCTTAACTTGCATTTTAGAATTTACATGGCATATGCCGAAGCCAGATTTAATTGCATGGAGAGTTTGAGAACTATTCCATTTAGAATTCAATGCTATTGTTTATTTTTCTTATCAAATGCAGACATATCACTAAGAAAATGCAAGCACTAAGGTTTCTCATATTTCTTTGCTTTCCTGTTGTTGACAGTGTCTATAATGCTGTATTATGCAGGGATATTATAGTTGATCACGCAGATATTGTTTTTGCAAACAGTGATGAAGCAAGGGCTTTATGTGGTTTTAGCACAAGAGCGAGCCCAGAAGTGGCTGCGAGATATTTAAGTCGCTATTCTTCTCTCATTTCTGTCACAGATGGTATCAGGGGTTCCTACAGATTTGCAGTTAAAGGCGAAGTTATATACATACCTCCTTCACCCTGTGTTCCTGTGGATACTTGTGGAGCAGGCGATTCTTATGCAGCTGGAATCTTATATGGACTATTGAAAGGATCCTCAAATTTAAAAGGCATGGGTGATTTTGCTGCCAGAGTAGCTGCAGTTGTTGTAGCTCAACAAGGGACTAGGCTAAAGGAAGAGGATGCCTGTGAGCTAGTTGAAACCTTCTCACATTCTTTGCCTACTGAAAACCAGATTATAGATAGTCACTCATATAGTGAATCAGATCAGATTTCAAGTATCTAAAGAATGCTTGATCTAACAAATTCAAGGCTTCCTAGCAGATTTGAATGTCATGAGTGCTATATCATCCAATAGATTCAGCTCAGGATTGCTGCTTCTGAAGGTTTGTGTACTCTGCATAACATATGCATCAGTCTATTTGAAGTAGCCAGTTGGAGACTTATGCATCAAGATTCTTTGGTGGATAATTCCTTGCTTTCCGTTATTGCTTGTGCTTGAGTTTGCAATGTATGAACCAGCTCATGTATTCTCCTATCGGCATTCGGAGTTGTTCATATGCTGTGTAATTTGAATTAACATTTTTACTAATTGAATGCCATTATTAATGATTCCATCTTTCATGAATGGTTGCAGCCAAATTTCTCTATTTGAGGAATAGCTAACAAATCTGTTCTTTACTTGAAAAACATGGAATATGAAGAATTAATTTTGGTCTGAGTAACTAAAGATTCTCTCTCTTTTCAAGTGAGAGAATTCATGTTTAACTTGTTGTTCTTGTGCTGCTTTATGCACTGCAATGGAAGGTGACCATTTGGCATTGCTGCAAAATAGTTTGTTTTACATTTCTGTGACAGATGGAAGGGACAATAGAATCTTACATCTGTATGGTCCTACTCAAAAAGACATATATGACTGGTAACCTCAAGAGCAAATTGCAGATTGGTGCAATTAAACAGTATGATAGAATGCATTTTTTGGTTAAAACGTAAAAGTGGAGTTTTAGAAGGTACCAAAGTCTTTAACAAAAAGTAGAAGATAAACAATACTAGCGCTCTTACAACTATGGATATACAGCATATTGGGACCAACAATTGAGTCCAGCTGGAACCATGCTGTAAGCCAATAGAAAATTACATAGGGTTCTTGGTCAATGCTTCCTTGAGAGCTTCAAAGGAATGTTGACAAGCAGTTGTCCATTCAAACTCCACATCCTTAGACAATAAGACAAATAGTGGTGCTGCAAGTTTACTAAAATCTTGTATGAACCTCTTGTAATACCCAGCATGGCCAAGGAAGATTCTAACATTCTTTTGTTTCTGGGGTACATGCAGGGTTGATATTATCTCAATTTTGTTAGGGTCTACTTGGATTCCCTTATTGGACACAAAATGTCCCAAAACAACTTCCTCAGTCATCATCATGAAACATTTTTCATGACTCAGGGATAGGTGATGATCTTGACATCTTTGTAATGCTTTTTCCAAATTGGCAAGTGCTTCTTCATAAGTATTCCCATAAGTTGTGAAATCATCCATGTAAACCTCCATGGAATCATGTGCAAAGTTTGAGAATATGCTCAACATTGCCCTTTGGAATGTGGCAAGTGCATTACATAGCCCAAATGGTAAGACAGAGTAAGCATGTGTACCCAAGGGCATGTGAAGGTTGTCTTGTTCTTGGTCTTCTGGGGCTATCTTAATCTGATTGTATCCACTAAAGCCATCCAAAAATAGAAGTATTGTTTGCCTGCTAGTGAATCTAGTACTTGGTCAATGAATGGAAGGGGAAAGTGGTCTTTCCTAGTTGCTGCATTCAACTCACGATAGTCTACACACACTCTCCATTTCCCTCATTTCTTAAGAATAATCACTAGTGGAGACACCCATTGACTGCCAAAGATTGGATATATGAATCTTGCATCCAACAACTTTTGTAATTCAGCTTTGACTATGTCATGGACTGCAAGGCTAATTCTCCTTTGTGGTTGCCTAACTAGTTTATAGCCTTCATTGATGTAAATTCGATGCATGCACAGGTTTGGATCTATACCTTTCATATCATGGTAATCCCATGCAAATGTTGTTGCATGTGCTTGCAACACATTCAGTAGTGAAGTTTGTTGAGTAGCAGTCAATTGGCCGTTTATATTTAATGTCTTGTTTGACATAATCTCTAAAGTCAAGGATTATGTTTGAACAAATGAAATGTCAAGACATGTTATATTTGGAATACAATGATGTGGTGATAAGGTGTGGAAAATTTGAGAAACAAACTCAGATGTATTGGCGGGAATTATGTTTTGCAAGGGATCTTGCAAACATGTTAGATAATCATGTTGTTGTGGATCCTCACCATAATTGTTATGAATGATGTTTGCAATTAGTTCATCTTCATCTTGGTTTTCTAACAAGGGATTGCGTTCAATAGTCATCACAGTTTGTAAGGAGTATTGGTTTTCCTCATCTAGGGCAAGCCATACAGTTTGCTCCAAATCTACATGTGGCTAGGTGGGTGGATAGAGGACTAGTTTCTTTGTCACATTTCCATTGGAAATGTTCATGTCACCAGGCATGCAACTTCTATAGGCATCTGCAGTTGTCAACCAAGGTCTGCCTAAAATGAGGGGATATCTTGCAAGGTTTGGGCTGCAACACCATAAAGTTTGCAAGGTACTCCCATGAGTCTAATGTTATTACCAAGTCTTCTATGACTCCCTCAGGTTTGACTGTAGCAATAGGTGTAGGTCTAAGCTCCATTAGTTGTAATAATTTCATTGTTTCTTTGGTCATTACATTAATGGTTGCTCCAAGGTCAATTAAGGTATTTTTAATGAGTGCCATTGATTTTGACATCCACTACAAGGCTTCCAAGGTTTGCATACTTGGGGACTGTTATGTTTCCCAACATATTGTCTGAAAGTCATCCTAAGACATGTACAGTCTGAGGGTCCTTATATTTTTTTCCTGGATTTTTGAGGCACAACTCTCTCACTGTTTTGGTGTAAATGGGTACTTCTTTAATGGCCTGGATGAGGAGTATTTTGATGCAAACATCCTTGAGATGTCCCAATAGATTAGTTTCAGCCTGTGAATGATGTTTTTGAACTGTTAATCTTTCAGGGAATGGAGGCATTGGACCCATGGTTGTGGGGTTGACTTGATTTGACTCAGCTTCCTTAGGTTGTTTGTCCATGGGCTTTGCTAGAAGTTTCTCAACAGTTAATTCAATAATGTGAGGAGATGAAGGTCCAACTAACATTTTCCTTGATATGAGGTGTACATCACTCACCTTAACCCCATAGGTGGGGTATTGTATGGTGTCATTAGCATAAGCCTATTGGACAAGCTTATTATTTGGATTAGGCACAGGTTGCACTGGCAATTGAGGTGCTCTTGGTGGAATTGGTGTAGCTGTTGAAGGGTTTGGCATTATGGACTGTTGTTTCCCTTTTTTAAAATTTCGAAGTCAAATTTGAGGCACTTAGAGGTTATTTTTGGGCTCTAAACTGGTCATAACCAACATAGTAGGTAAGAGCTTGATAGTGCACTTCACAATATTTCCAACAGTTCAAACAATTCATCGATCGACATCCTAGATCAAAAGTTATGGCCTCCAAAACTTGGGTCTCTTGAATTGAAAAATGTGAAAACATATTGGACACATAAAAGAGTTGTAAGGGGGAGTTACACCTGTTGGTGTGTTTTGACACATCATAAGGAATCTTTGATTGAAGATAAGTTGGTTGCCACTTTTTGAGTGGTTTTAGTTCATGGTTTTGTCATGTATTGTATCTCCTATATATTAGGTGCTTGAGTTGGAGGTTATGTGAGTTATAGATGTTGAGTTGCCTCTAGATCTTTAGTTAGTGATACTACTATGACAACTTACTCTAGAAGTTGTAAGAGAGGGGAACCAACCACACCAAGGCTCCAAATCACGGAGAGCTGAGAGCGGAGGGCTGCCCTAACTTACCTTACTCTAATAGATGTTTTGGGATGAGGACCAAGAATGAAGAGCACTCTCAAGTGCTTATGTCACTCTACAGACCCAAAAATCTGGTTGGGGCTAGATGAGCTAGTTTTTGGAGTCTGTACTGTACCTCAAACAACTCTCTATCTGAGGATGGTAGCGCGAGTCTAGGATGACAGTGCGACGTGTTGGCATCTCTCTGGCACGTTGGCGTCCGTACGGTCAGAAAATGTAAAGTACAATAAGAAATGCCAAAAACCTACTTAACAACCTAGCTAATTGATTTTAATGAATAAAACAGAATAATGAAGTACAAAAAGTAAAGGCGGAAATGATAAAGTAAATAGATGAACACAAGGGTGATGAATATCAACTCACAAAAGCGCAAATTCACCAACGAGCTCCATGTACGCGTTCACCTACACACAAGCAAGAAAGGGAAAATTATTGGGGATGTATAAGGGTTTTCCTCAGTCAAACCCTCGCTTTGGTGTTTCCACCTCCACAGACAACTAGAAAAGTAACAGAGTAGAAAGTATGATAAAGAAGAGAAAAGGAAATACACTGAACACTACAAAAGATAAAGCTACTCTATCAAATCACAATGCAAAAGTAAAGTGAAGCATTACCACCTCCACCCAAAGGCTCTCAAGGCCAATGAAGGGAGAATGAAAGCAAAAAACTTGGCAAAGTCACCATAGTTGCAACGGTGATGAAGGGAGGTCTTTCAAGACTCCAAGCTCGCAACTTCTATGGTGGCCTCACATGTACAAAAATAAAGTTGATGGAGTATCAAGCTTATGCAATGCTCAATGGAGTTGTGAAAATGCTAGTAGAATGCTTAAAGAGTATGCTCAAGATATCCCAAAAGTGTGAAGATGTAAAGAAGATCGAATGAAGTTGCTTGAATTGTGTAGAGGATGAAGTGAAGTGAAATGGAGGGATTTGAAGACCAAAAGGAGTCGTTTCAGGTCAGTTGGTCGTACAAAGGCGTTACAAACCATCCCCAATGAGGAGTGTAACATCCCTGCAGACTCAGAGGTAGGAATCTGTCAGGGACGACAGCGCATCACATAGACGTCTGTGCACCGCTCTCGTGTCCCTGACGAAAATTCCCTCACTGACGCACAAAACACACACCAAGTGGATGGAAGGCAGGTGGGTGATGTGGAATTTCGCCTTCAAATTTGATTTTCTAAGGTGAGGGCATGCAAAAGGGGAATTTACACAATGGGTGCAAATTCACTCCTATACATTTTGCCCCCACTTTAGCAAGCATGAGTATCAATGAGTGTTCGGTAAAGTAAATCGAAGAGTTAGAGATGTATACTTGAATCGTCGAGGAAGCATATCGCAATCTGGCGAGCTCGAAAGTGTAGGGCAGGAAAAGGACTCCATAGGTACTCTCTCCTAAGGAGGTTTGAATAGAAGGACTCCGTAGCTCCGTGGAACTACGAAGTTGCAAAAAGTACACTGAAGCCCTCAGACCAATGATGGAAAAATCCCATAGGATGTAAGCACTTCATAGGCCTGCAAACCTACAAAGAAGGTGTTCCCCCAAGTACTCTCTCATGAAGGAAGCCCAATGAAAAGGAGACTCCGCAGAGTCGGACTGGGAAGCGGCTTCACAGGCGCACTTACAAAGTAACATGTTAATTCGCAGATAAAACAATGTTAGAAAACAAAAAGCAGCCACACAAGCGAACAAGCAGATAGTCACGCAGACAATCAACAAATTGAAAGGCTTTCAAAGGGGTCCCTTGGGAACCCTTCAAAAGAAGAGGGGTCCTCGCAAGGAACACGTTTGAAAGTGCAAGAATTTTTTTTGCAAATCAATTCACCATCAAGGAATCCTTTCGAAAGATGTTCTTCAAGGAATTTGAAAGGAAGAAAATGCCCCCACGCAAGGGGAAGATCGAGGCTTCTCCCACAAGAAAAGTTGCTCCCTCGGAGGAAAGTTCTTCAAGTTCTTTCTTTGCGAACCCATGACGAAGGAAACACACTCCGCTAGGGGTCCAAGTTGAGAATGCGATTTTTGGAAAAAGGTTGCAAGGATTTTCAAGAAAAGATTCGTTGGCTCCGAATGCGTTTTCTGAAAATTGAAACATTATGAAAGTGACATTTTCGCACATATGAGGGACAACTCAAGCAAAGAAGAGAGAAAGATAACCAAGATTACGAAAAGAAACATCACAAACAGAGGGCACAGGGGTGATCTGATATTTCGGGGTCAAAGTTGCTTATAAATATATATAGGTATGTAGTAGTATATAGATGAACTGTCATCAACCCCCTACTATATTAGACTATGTGAATAATGCACGAGAAGACAGTAAAAATAAAAAATTGGGTCAACATGGAAGGGAAGCCTAAATGTCCCCAACACTTTGCATCGTCCCCAATTTGCTGAAAATCAAAACACATAACAGAGGAAGAATGATGTCACAAATAGAGGAAGTTTATGCCACATAATCACTCCTATATCCAAGCACCTACAAGGGTGACAAGGGTCATCTGGGAACACATAACACAAGCACGGAGGAACACATTACAACAATCACACACCTAATCTAAAGGTAAAGAAGAGGCGCCTCCCCTAACACTCATCGACCAAGAGGTCGTCTACTTCCCAATCTAAATCATTATATGGGGAAGGCGAACGAGCCTGTAGTGGTGGAATATTAAGGGGAGGAGCTTCTGACCCTCCCGCAACAAGAGCCAAGGAAGAAGGCCTCGCAAGGTCTTCTTCGCTTGGCTCTTGTGGAGCAATGATCAACAATTTCGCGAAATTTGTCGATAAGGCTGGGACTTCATCCAAAGAGTTAAACATGCACTTCACGGGAGTTCTATGTGTTACCTCAATGGGTGAGGAAGGCGGCACCCGAGATTCACTACTTGGCTCACCGAGTGACTCAGGAGTGGTGACAAACTCAGGGGATGCCGGAACTGGCTCTGTCACTAGGATGACGCAAGCTAGCGCAGGACCACCCTTTGGAGAAGGTGGGATCCTCTTACGACCCCCATTGCTAGAAGGGCCAACCTCCACCTTTTGCTTCGTTGGAGGATGTGAACTCCCCACAGACAAGGTGAGAGGCGCAGAGGAAGAGAGAACCACAACGGACACCACCAAGGTGTTCGACATGTTGACGGGTTTAGGAAATGGGAGATGTCCGAGAGGGACATCAAGAGAGGCAACTCAACTGAAGGAGCGATAAACACCTGCACCTTTTTAGGGTCAAGGACGTTCACACTCACAATAGGAGCTAGAAGCATAATCGAGTTTGATTGAACAAAGGCAGAGGGAACGAGATAGGAGGAGACAACAATAGGAGGCTCTGAAATAGGGGCAGTCATTTCCCCTTCCTCTACAAAGTGGCTTGCTCAACCACTAGAGCCTTTTGCTAGTGCTTGCGCTCACGCGCAAGGCAGTTTCTGCAACTCTTGGAGCTAGAGGCCGAGAGTTGAGAAGGGATATAAGGCTCCTGCTTAGCCATACGAGTGTCCATCATAGTCATCTCTGGTGGAGGGACAAACTCTTGGACGGGAGCAGAAGGAAGAGGTTGAGAAACAACGGGGGAAGTCGGCTCTAGTACCTCAACAACATGCCTCTTCCCATTCATTGATTTAGGAGCAAGAGTGGTAGGAGGTCGAGAAAGGTGAGACATAGAGGATTCCTCGCGAGGACCCTTCCTTCTACCATATCAAATGAGCCTAGGCTTTGTGGGCAAAATAGGAAGTTCGAATGCAGGCCACTTGGGCTTTCGCCAAGTGGGAACCATAGGGTTCTCCCGCAAACGCAAAGCAAAATCCAATGACGCCACAATAGGGCGAGAGGAAGCAGCATGCTGTACAATGGAAGAGGAAGAAGAACCTTGAGAACGCTTCTCTTTTTCCCTTCTTCGGGCCATGGCGGCATCACTGTCAGCTTTTAAACATGCCCTATGCAAAACAACATAAGGAGATGGAGGGTACCTCACTCTAGACATTAAACACCCTTTCTTGTACCTCTCATATGTTTGGTACAAGAGGTTCGTCCTACGTGGAAGTGGACCAATGGGTGCAGGCCAAAAGTGGTCTAGAGAATAGCTTCCACGCGGAATCGGTGGTTTATAACCAGTGTCATGGATCACATGCATTGATCCCTCATGGATAACCTTTAGACACTTGTGCACAACTAAGGTAACTGCATTCATAGCTACTAACCAAAGGATACCCCGCTTCACTTTAAAGAGTTCAGATCCTGGGATTATGTTAAAAAGCGGGTTTAGAGAGTTAGGTCCAACAAGGACCGACAAGGTGATGCTACTGAGGGGAGGTATAGAAAGACTATTATGTGTACGAATGGTACTTTCAGGTGCGTTGTACCCATCTTTATGCAAGAAATTGATTAACATAATCTCCTTAGTTATAATATTCACTCAACACGTCGGGTCAACAAGAACACCTGCTATAGTGTTTTTGTTGATCTACACGGGGATGTAAAGAGGAGATGGCTCTCTATTAAAACCCATCGGTAGGTCATGTGAGGTGAAAGTTATACCTAGACCACTACTTGCAGGCTGCGCAGAGGGGATAGGCAGATGCAAGAAGGAGGCCATCACGTGCACTAAACAATACCCTCACAAAGCCCCCCAAAAGGTGTGCAATTGGACAGTGACCCAACTAAGGCTTCGTTTGTAATGTCTATGAAACCTTCAAACCATGCCTATTAGGGGTTGCAGGTTGGGTTGTTAGGTGAAATTCCTCACAACACTCGCACCTACAACACTCCTAGGACACGAGGAAAGGACCCTTCAGCACAGTTAAACGAAACCAAAATGATTCATATCGGGTTCACCAAAAATGTGAGAGGGGGACCAACCACAACAAGGCTCTAGGTCACAGAGAGCCAAGAGCGGAGGGCTGCCCTAACTTACCTCACTCTAACAAATGTTTTGGGATGAGGACTGAGAATGAAGAGCACTCTCAAGTGCTTTTGTCACTCTACAAACCCGAAAATCTAGTTGGGGCCAGACGAGCTAGTTTTTGGAGTCTGTACTACACCTCAGACAACTCTTTGTCCGAGGATGGTTGGCGTCTCTTTGGTACACTGGCGTTTGTACAGTCAGAAAATGCAAAGTACAGTAAGAAATGCCAAAAACATACTTAACAACCTAGCTAATTGATTTTAATGAAAAAAACAAAATAATGAAGTACGAAAAGTAAAGGCGAAAATGATAAAGTAAATAGATGAACACAAGGGTGATGAATATCAACTCACAAAAGTGTCAATCGCTAGTGAGCTCCACGCACATGTTCACCTACACACAAGCAAGAAGGGGAAAATTGTTGGGGTTGTATAGGGGTTTTCCTTAGTCAAACCCCCACTTTGGTGTTTCCACCTCCACAAATAGCCAAAAAAGCAACTGAGTAGAAAGTATGATAAAGAAGAGAAAAGGAAATGCACTTAACACTAAAAAGGATAAAGCTACTCTATCAAATCACAATGTGAAAGTAAAGTGAAGCGTTACCACCTCCACCCAAAGGCTCTCAAGGCCAATGAAGGGGAAATGTAAGCAACGAACTTGGTAAAGTCACCACAGCCGTAGTGGTAATGAAGGGAGGTCTCGCAAGACTCCAAGCTTCCAACTTCTATGGTGGCCTTACATGTACAAAAATGAAGTTGATGGACTATCAAGCTATTGCAATGCTCAATGGAGTTGTGAAAATGCTAGTAGAATGCTTCAAGAGTATGCTCAAGAGATCCTAAAAGTGTGAAGATGTTAAGAAGATCGAATGAAGTTGTTTGAATTGTGTATAGGATGAAGTGAAGTGAAGTGGAGGGATTTGAAGGCCAAAAGGAGTCGTTTCGGGTTGGTTGGTTGCACAAAGTCGTTACAAACCATCCCCAATGAGGAGTGTAACGTCCCTGCAGACTCAAGGGCAAGAGTCTATTAGGGACGACAACACGCCGCGTAGACGTCTACACACCGCACTCTTGTCCCTGATAAAAATTCCCTCACCAATGCACAAAACACGCGTTAAGTGGATGGAAGGCAGGTGGGTGATGTGGAATTTCGCCTTCGGATTTGATTTTCTAAGGTGAGGGTATGCAAAAGGGGAATTTACACTAGGGGTGCAAATTCGGTCCTATACAGAGTATATTGTAATCTTGTTAATTTCTTAAGAGATTGGACAACTTTTAGAGTGTGGGGTTTTTCTACCGAAAGGGTTTTCCCCTCATAAATCAATATGTTGTGATATGTGGTATTTATGTTTAGTTTTTATAATTGTTGTAAAGATTTGAAAAGTTTTGCATAACCCTCCTCTCAAGATTAGTGTAGAAAGTTCTTTCGCTATCTTAGCTCCCGTACACTAATACCACCTTCACACATTCCCAAGGACTAGTCTCATCTACATTTTATCTTATTATTTTCGTAAGTCAAATCTCTGACATAAAAATGATCCCATGATTTCCAAGTTCAAATTTTATCTTGGCACAAGGTAACCCCCTTCCAACTAGTCACTATTTGGCAACTTGAATGTGAAATATTTAAACATCCACACTATGGTATTATAGAAGGAAAAACATTAATTCATTATGACCATCTAAATTTTAGGTCAAGGAGCTTTAAAGAATAATTTTATGACATTAAAATCTGCATATTGCATTAGCATGACATGAGCATTACCTGTGAATGTTATATTATTGATTCACATATCTTTAATTTTTATACCATTAAATTGATTCCAAGGGTTTGAGTAAAGAGAATATTGTCACGCAACAAGCTCACCAAGGTGTTCATGAGCACCACTATTTTTTCAAAAATGGGTTTAGACACCTAACATGAGTAGATTCTAGATGATCAAAAGTGTGAAGATCATTTTCATGGATAGAGATCAAATTTGTAGATAAAAATCAAATTTACAAATATGGAGATCACTTCTATACTAAAGAAATGACCTAGAGTGAAGCACAGTAAGTTTTCTTTTACTTGACAGATGTCAAAGAATTTTAAACATGAGATATTATATCATCAAATATTCTCCATCAAATTTTAGAACAAAAGGCGCTAATCCTCTTCATTAATTTTAATGTTTATTTGTAAACATATTTTTATAACACCTCAAATCATAATTCTAAAATAATTTATTTATTATAATTAATTAATCACCCTAAAATATTTGTATAAAGAATTTTTATTTTCCTTCGAATGATCATATTTTTTTTTTTAAATCTATCATTTGTTGTTCCATCTCTACTATTAGATTCAAACATCTCAAATTAATTAAGAGACATTTACATAAGATCGCTACTACTACTTAAAATAATATTCCCTTTCCCTGCATCTTTATTTTGCACATTGAAATTGATCAAAACTCAGTGTAACTTGAATTGCATTAACAAATTTTGAATATGTTTTACCCACATGAAAGTTATAACGATTAATTTCTATAATGTTTCATAGCACCAAGCTTATATTTTCAACTTCTTCAAAATGGAAGGTTTCCCAATTAAATTTTGACTAAACGAAAAGCTTCTCCAAAATCAAGTAAAAAAAAATTGAGTTATTTTTATGGTGAATTTAATTGAATGGCGCTACCAATCCATATTGAAGGAATACCTTGGAAGAAGATGCAATGCATTTCCTTACTAGTAAGATTATTTTGAATTGAAATGAGTGATGCTATAAATCCATATTGAAGAAATATTTATAAAAAGATTCAATGCATTACTGCAACAGTACGCTATTTTTGAATTGATATTCCATAATTCTTCAATTGTTGGATGAGTAAACATGAATTGTGTGTGTGTGTGTTGTGGGGAGGAGGGTGTAGGTGTGTGTGGTGTATGCGTGAGTGGATGTGTGTGTTGTATGTGTGTGCGTGTGTGGATGTGTGTGTTGTATGTGTGTACACGTGTATTGGGAGTGCTCCCAATTTAGGTCCCCTTCTTTTTAGTATCTATCTATATTATAGATCATCTTGCTTTCTAATGGCGATCTTTATGATTTGTGATTTAATATTATAGTTTTTAGTCTACCACATTGTCTTGAATGATCTAGATAGATTCTCCAAATACGACTCTAGTGATATCACTTAGTGCATTATCATAGCTTGCGGTAATGTTGATTCATGTTTTATGACATGTACTCTCAAATGCCCTCTAAAACTTTACTCAATCTCTACTAGATGTCAAATACACATTTCTAGTGGCACAAAGCAATATGGAGACATCATATGTTGTGTCATCATTGTTGTTTTTGTCAAGAGTCTAGACACCTATAGACCAAACTATGAAAGTATGCTCACAACTTATAGTATGATCAAGTGTTTGTGTCATTTCCTTTCTTCTTAAACTGGTAGAGCTCCCATGTGAATCAATGGTGTATGGAGTAAAGTCTTGGCATCCAAATTTGATCATTACATTTGATAGTGTAGATTATAACCATCAAAAGGTAGTCACAGTGAAGCTCAATTGTGTCAGCTTCCATAATGGTTCTTAGCCTTCATAGCTTTATAATATTTATGTATTAAAATATGTATATATATAATATGATATCAAACATTATTGCATAGACGTAGCCAATAAAAGACAAGACAACATCTCCTCGAGATTATGGTATGTATTAGGAATTTAGAACACACATTAATATTTTTTTTTCCAATTTCTCTAGTCAATATTTATCCTCTACAATTTATTGTCAACAGTGCTTTCATGTAAACACTTTTTACATTTTCAAAGCTTCAATTGTTATCCCCTAAAATTATGTTCAAGTAGAAACCCAATAATCCAATGATATTGTGCTATACTTCATTTGTGTATTTTGTTGGTGATGGTATTTCAAGTTAAATGTATTGAGCTGTAACAGTAAAGCTTATTCTAGTATATATCTAATCCTACAAATATATCCTATGGTAATGATATTCAAGTTTAACTAATTTGGACATTGTAGTGGAAGGTAAGCAAGCATCTTAAGGTTTCCTATTTTAAAGACCATGAAAAAGAATTGGATTTGATTTTATGTAATTATGGTCTATAATTTGTCTCAAACATTATTATATATTATGGTTCTTATTATTGTCTTATCATATCTATCCTCATCTTGGTACTAGCATTTGTCTCTTCACACACCATATGAATCAATATCCTTCTAGCCAAAAAAGGTGCATAAAATGCAAGCAAACATGATACAAGAACAAACTCAATTCTTTGAAAAAAAATGCTTGGAGATTATGTTAACAATAAAAGAAAGGTTAACTTTACTCAATAGTATTGTCACCTATTAAGAGAAAAAGAATGTGAAAGGACTTGGCATTTGTGCCTCTATTAAATGCAAGGAATATGAAAAAATTGCATGTCTATGTAGAGGAGGTATTTAAACTACAATATATGGGAGCACTAATCCTAACCTTCTAATTTTTAGGACTATTACAAAAGATGTAATCATATTTATTTCAAACCAATATCCTTTATGGATGCAACATTACTAAGGATTTGAAAGCAACATCCAACATGATGAATGGTATAAAAGACTCAATTTTTATCAAATACCCCAAAGCATTTGATTCATATTTTTGGAATAAACTAGCCTAGCAAGCAACGTAGGCTATGAAATGAGTTTGTGTGTATGGCATGTCATGTTAGGAATACTTTGTAACTACATATTGCAAATTTTTTGTGGTTATTGCTGTTGGATATGAAACATCATTGTTATGATAATTTACAATAGGTTACGCCTTAAATAACTTGCATGATACAACCATATGATTCCAATGTTCTAGTTGCTAGTTTATAATGCTCAATCAATGTGCCAAGCCACACATGACTTATGAATCCTCAATTCTTACATCAAAAATGCCAATACACATCCTCAATCCATAATGCATCAAAAGTACCATACAATTATAATTATACCACTAAGTGCATTTTTATGGCTTGTGGTAATGTTGATTCATGCTTTATAACTTGTAGTGCTACTAACTAGCACTTGCACCAGAAGGGGTGCAAGGGGTACGCCGATAGATAATTATATGTAATTAAACATATTAAAAATTGTAGTTTGTAGTGTCTGTACAAGTTTGTAATAGGAATTTGAATACATAGAATAATATGAAATACATGGATAATTATATAAAAGTTGGTTGCATTACAAATTTGTTTATAGTGAATTGAAGGATTAAAGCATAACATTTTTAGATACGATGCTTTTGTAGTCGATGGTTTGATGTGCCTTTATGAAAAGAGCCAACACAAAGAGTTTGTGTTGTACATCTATTTGTTTCTACACATGTAAGAAAAAAGTTAGTAGACATGCACCATAATCACAGTGATTTTTTTTTGTTTTTGAAAAATACACAATATAGGATCAAATGTAAGTAGTTGTTAGAAGGACATGTACGTAACTGTAGGTTTTTGACTATCTAAAGTGCATAAGGTCAACAATTTTCTAGAGTAATGTCAATAGAAACATAATTAACGATAAGTATAACATTTAATCAACCAAATTCTAGCATGTGATTTTCAAATAGCAATCTCAGTAGCCATCTCTTTCTATATTCGTTATCAGACTTCAGATTTAGACATATTTAATGTGATTTAGATAGTTCTTCTTTTCTTGCAAATGATCTACAGTTTTGTGTGATTCATACCAGTGGAATTAAAAGCATCAAGTGAACTATCTATGCATTCCCATTTTTTTGTTAAAGGGAATTTTGGAAAAGGATTGACTGTCGAATTTCTTAGTATGATTACAAAAAATGAATTTGTCTTTTTCATTCATCTAGAGATTATAGATAGTACTCTCAACCATTAAATAAAAAACAAATGGTATAATCCATTTAGAAAACCTTTCTTCAAATCTATTCTTGTCAATCAAGGTGGCTTTATTAACTTTGAATATAAAGATATAAAAATGACAGAGAGGTGATGATGTAATAAATAAGCAGAAGTAGAATCAACAATGCTCCATCCAATGTGATAGATTAGCTCCATTTATATTTAGCATGTACTTCACAAGCTTTAGTTTATTTTGTACTATTTGGAAAGGCTCCCAAGATAGGGCTAATAATTTATAACCTCTAAGACCAAAAGCAAGAGGCAAAATCAAATCCTGTAGATTGGTGTAAAGAAAAATGTATTATGAAATCATTGGTTGGTTGCTTGTCAAACATTCCTTCAAAAGTACTGTTGATAAAAAATTATGCCAAATCTAATAATCTTCAGCTTTGACCTATGAATGATTTATGAATATACTTAGTGAGTATCTAACTATTATGTGGCCATTCGTTGTTTGCAACCCCCGAGTTATTGTGGACAAAGGGGCCAGCTATCCAATTCACCAAATCCTAACTAAATGTACCAAAAAAGATAATATATGTTGAAGATGCAAAAACAATAAACAATCATCCTACAAAAGCTAACATTGTAGCTAATAGATTCCAAAATATTAAACTCTCTATACCATGGCAAGTGAGTTACGTCAAGATTTTGCACAAGTTGTGTCATGCTATCATTAGTCTAAACTTGTATTTATCATTTTGTTAATAACCCATTTGAAAAATCCAAGTTGTGACCCTATAATTCAATTCATGTATCGAAGTTTTCATATAATTTAATTTACCATATGTCACTGCAAAAAGAGGCCAACATGGTTCTTTAAATGAAGATCAAAAACACTTTCAAAGGACCTACAAATTATATTAAAAGACAACCCAACACACTAAATCTAAATAAAAGAAAAAGAAGAGAAAGGTTTGAAGAAAGCATTTGCAGAACCCATAACAACCTCCTCACTCAAAAAATAATTATCTTTCATATTCCCTTCAAAAATTTCACATTTTTAGTTAAATTAAAGCAGGACTGACTATTTGGGCAATGAATAATACATTATCCAACACTCATTTTTTAATATTTTTTGGGATCAATAAAAATATTTGGTTTCCTCACATGCTATTACAATTGCTTTGAGCATTTAATTGCAAAAATGGTCATGGATAGAAATCCATAGATTAGTCAGAGTGAATACCAAGCAAACAACAGAAAAAAAGGTTCTAAAATCCACCAAATGGGCAAAGATCTTTTTTCAGAAGAAGCTGAAAAATCTCCAAAGCATCTAAAAATTAACCATAACAATAAAATTTTAAAATTTACATTTCCAACTTTCTACATCTCCAATTTCATCATCCTAGTAAATATTGAGAATGTTTTGAGTGAAAACCCGTAAAATCAAATAAAAAATAATTGTCATTAACAACATGATCTCAATATAAACACAATAATATACATCGATACACAAATAAATTAAGAATGTCCATCCATAGTACAATAAACATCAATTCTACGATACCCTTACAAAAAAAAAAGATCTGCTAAATTTTGGGCCATAAACCATTCAAAAGTGCAATAGACACCAATATTTTTTTGAAAAGAATCTTATCATATATAAGTATATAAGCACAATACAATATTATTATCAATGCAAACAATAAATATATTCAAAGATTTTATCATGAGAAACATAATTATATATTTTTGACGTAATTAATAACGCCAGGATTAATATCCAAGTGATAATTGCATTTTAATAAACATGTGCTTTTCTACTGGGTGAAATGTGGAATGTCTGGGAAATTCCATTAATCTGCAACAAGTTCCCAAGCAATATCGAGTGGAGTAATTGAAATGAAACGAAGCAAGTAACTCATATAGATAACAACACTCACCGATTGACGAGAATCATGAAAATGAAATGCAAAATCATTTAAACTATAATCCACAAGATATAATTGCATAAGGCATCCAAAAGAAAATATAGGTTCTAACTATTTTACAATAGGAACACAATCCACTTGTTTAAGTACAAACTATTTCACAAAATGAGAACATTGCTTCAACATTTTGGTGTGAATTAACTATCTAAGAGGAAGAAAACATTCCACTTATCCACTACAACCTATTTCACAAAATGGGAATATCATTGTTTCCCATGTGAGAAGCTTGTTTTGATCTTATAGTGTGAATTATATTTACAAGTAGAATGACTTAAATTATGAAATATTTAAATAGATTTAAATACTACTTACTGATCCAATTTTTATTAGAACTTTGGTGTTTCCAAAAAGCAATAGCAACGCTTATAAAATATGAAAAATTAAAAAGCTTTAGCAAAACCCCCACCAGCTCCACAGCAAGTTGTCTTTGTATTATCAAATCCTACATAAATGAAGGTAAAAAAATATTCACTAATGAAACATATTCACTAATGAACTCTGGTTTAAAACATGTTCAAAATACATGCATTCATTCCTCAGTCCTTCCAAGCCCTGCTGCAACAATGCGTTATGTGACTCTGCTTGTTGGTTCACACTTCTAATACATCCAAGTTGATCTCGATCTTTAGTGGAGCCTAAAGTCATCGCCATTGGCAGGCAACCAGTGAGAGGCATTGCTTCGTATAAGTTGATCTCACATTCTCCATGTAAATGTCTAAGATTGTAATGTTAGTAATGATGCCACCTTTACCTACATTGGTTTTGAGTCTAATGCTAGTGCTAGAGTTGAAAATGTTGACATGCTATATAAGAATGTCGTGGATGCCACCTGAAGTCTTGTTGCCGATGGCAATGCCTGAAAAGCTTGAACTGATGCATGTTACTCGATGAACTATTATGTTGGAGCTTGGGCGCCCATATGCTATTCCATATTCATCCCAACCACTTTTTATGGCAACTATATCATCCCAATTATTCACACAACAGTCTTCAATACAAATGTTTGAGCTGGAATCTGCACACTCAATTCAACTTCATTTAGTACAACTTTTTGATTTTCTCAATCAATTCAGTTTATCTACATTAAGAAAAGCTATTACCATGGATAAAAGCCTTCTTGGGCAAGCAACATCATGAGTAATGATCCTGCTTCAAAATAAATCATGTTTGATTTGAAGCAGCCGTCATAATTTAAGAAGGAAAAAAGCCATGCCCTGAACCACAACAGAACGGGTAGCTCAACTAACAAAAGCAGCCAAACATAGTCCTATGTTCACAATTACCAGGTAATAGGTGAATTTTGACAGGATCACTTCTGAATCAAACTGTTATTCTAAAGAATAGGTTTCAAATCTCAATAATGTGCTAAAAGAAAAGAGACTTATAAGTAGAAGTTTTATGTAGATTTTGTAAGGATGGATAGTTCATATAGGGGTGGCTACTTTTATTTTTGCTGCAAGTGACCAATATAATTTAATTTAATTTAGATATTGTTGTCTACAAATGGACCAAAATGGCTGATGGGATCCATGAAATAATACGTAGCTCAAAAGTGCATAAAAGGAAATCCTGATGCATCTGTAACATTTTGGAATGTGATTACTTCTCTTAAAAACTGAAGTTGCTATAGTTAAGGACATAAAATTTTAGCTGGAATGCGGATGTGAGGGCTATTGCCAAAATATTAATTGTGAGACAGGATAGTTCTCTAAAGCATAAAATACCCTTAAAGCTTTGCCAATCCAGAAGTAGATTTTGGGGTGCACTAAGTTTACAGAGAATTTTACATTTAGTAGTAAATAGGTGCACTATCTTCTAGTTATAGGATAGAGGCTCTTAGATTTAATTTGAAACCTTCCAGAAAACTACACTACATCAGCCACTGAAATTCTTATCCAAAGGAAAGAAATCCAGATCAATAGTCCATACATACCAGGATCGATTCTGTCTGTATTAGGGGAATCTGCTAGAGCTAAAATGGTCACTCGGCCTCAAAAGATTTAGAAACCCTAGCTTGAAATAAACCCTGAACTGTAACAGGTAATGTAAAATCCCAAACTGACCTTTAGTAGACGAGATGTATGTTCCAGAATGGCGAATTTAGAAGAACAACATTTGAGATTATAACATCTCTTGAGTTCATAATTTTGACTAAATTCCCTCTAGTATACTTTAAAGAGCCGTCTCGCCACATATTCCACCACACTTCCCCTTGTCCATTGATGGTTTTGTTTTCACCTACAAAAATAAACAAAACAAATAAGAAAACAAAAAAAAAATTAGCTATTGAGAAAGGCAGGAGAAGAGAATCACCACTGATAGCAACGTCCTCAAGGTTGTCTCCATATATAAAGCTAATATACCTTCCACTTGGACGCTCCCTCCCTCTGTCATATGAGGGAAGTAGATTAATCAAAGGCCACACCCTTGTATCCTGTTCATCCATTAAACACGTTAACCTAGAGATCCAACAATGTAAACTTAAATCAAAACTGATAAACTTGAGAATTCAATAGAAAGAAGTAGCTTAAAGTTCAAACCACCTGAGAAGCCTTGATTACGACATTCTCCGCCAAATAGAGAGTCATATGACTAGTAAGATTGAAGCTTCCAATAAGCCAAATTCTAGTTGGAATATAAAGTAAAGTGCCTCCAATATTGTTACGCTGCCAAATAGTATTGATTGCAGCCTGAAACGCTTCGGTATTAAGGGTTTTCCCATCGCCTATCGCTCCAAACCATCTGATAGACATTATGTTCTGCTGCCATTTCCTTGGCACTATTCTGGTACAGCTCTCCAGGACACCATTTGTAGTTCCGGAAAAGCTTACTATAAACGCCCATTGAATTAATCCCAAAAGAAAAAGTATCCGTAACATCATTGGACAAGGAAAATATGTAAAGAAAAATCTAATAGGAGAAGCTCAAACACAAGAATCTGGGCATAAAATCTCAAGCAAAAAAGTTGTAATGATAGATGCCAGTTGCAAGCTTTTAGCAGAGGTAAATTGTCATGATAGATGCTAGGTGCAACAGAAACACACTTATTTGCATTAATAAATGCAGAGGATAGAATTTCATGGCGTTTAAGATAGCGGTAGGTTTTTTTACCAAGTGGAGGATGATATTTTCAAACTTGACGTGATTTCACATCTAGAAGGTACGTTCAACATCGTTGTGGCTCCTTCCATATTCTGCATTTACTCCATCCTCTAGCAGATGTTGAATCGATAATACTACATTTACTTCAAATACAACACAAGTACGCAGAGTGCTTCAACTTGGCTCACGATGCGAGCATTAAACTCATTCTATTGCCATTTATAGCGTTGGCAAGTGGGTTCCAACATGTCAGATCAATGATGAAGATTACCAGCGTTGGTAGGTGGGTTCTAGCATGTCAGATAAACGACGAAGATTATCAGTAATCCGCCAAAAGTTTGACGGAAAACCATGGTAGTTCGACGGCGTGAGACTTGTTTCAGGCCGAAAGCTCATGCAATATATAGCCTATTGACTAAATACTCTCCAAAGGTTTTCTCCATCTCCATCAAATTTTGCACACATTTCTAGTGGCACAAAGCAATCTAGAGACATCATATGTTGTGTCATCCATCATTGTCTTCGTCAAGATTTTAGACACCTATAGACAAAACTACTAAAGTCTACTAAAAACTTACAATACTCTCAAGTGTTATAGTGTAATTATCTTTGTGCTTAGGGGACTGGACTCCCATATGAATCAATGGGTTCCCCTCAAAGGTTGAGGTGCAATACCCTCATGGTGTATGAGACAATGCCTTGACCCAAATTTAATGATTATATTTGACATTGTTAAGCATAACCTCCAAAGGTATAGTCACAATGAAGCTCAATTATGTCAACTTCCATAATGGTTCTCAACCTTCATAGCTTTGTAATATTTATGAGTAAAAATATTTAGATTGTAGATCACCTTGCCTAACAAAGACAATCTTTGTGATTTGTGATTTTATATTACACGTTTTTGGTCTACCACAGTCTGATATGGTCTAGATATATTCCCTATCTTGTCTCAATGATATATCAAATAGTTGTACAAATAAATTTGAAGGATGGCATCATAGGTAAAAACAAGAAAGTTATGACATTTGAGCATATTGAACCATTGCTAATCAATTTGGATTTGCTTTTATTTATTTGAATTTAAATCTAGACAAGTGCCACATAGTGGCAAGTACTTGCCTTTGTAATAAGACTATTATAGTTGAAGTTGGGCTTGATAGTAAGATCTCTAGTAAGGTAGTTGAAATTGATTTTATTTCTTATGATAAACATTTGTTAAATATTACCTACTAAGTAACAACTTGAGAATATAGAAACAATAAGGATGAGAACCAAGGCGTGGGCATCCTGTGGAAACCCTATGCTGGGTGCTTTTGGCGTGGGCGTGGGCGACAAAGAAGGATCCCAGAACGGGCATAGTGGTGTTTCTGTTGCGAAGGATACTAGTTCGGGGTCTGGCAGAGGTCGTTGCAGGGGCAGCGACCAGGCTAAGGTCATTTCTGCTGTGCGGCTCCGGACTGGGAGGTCGACTAGTGGAGGGTTTATCCCTGTTTCAAACGCCACTTCAGTGGCTTTGAAAGCGGAGAAAAAAGAGGAAATAGATGAGAACGTTTCTAAGCTCTCTGTTACGGGGGTGATTTGTCATTTTAAGGGCTTTTGGCCTAGCCTCCCTCAGTTGTACTCTTGGATCTCCAACGAATGGAAACCTCTAATCTCTGGTAAAGTTCTCATTTTCCCCATGGCTAAGGGGTTTTGTATGGCTAAGTTTGACAATGTTCAGGACAGAAACATAATTTTATGTGACAATTTTTTTAGCTGGGAGGATAATTTTTTGTTGATGATTAAGCCTTGGCATGCTGATTTCAACCCTGCTTCTGAAACTTTTAGCAAGATCCCAATTTGGGTTTGGTTGCCTTATCTTACCCTTCACTTGCAGTTTGACCCCCTTTTGGAGGAAGTGGGAGATGCCCTAGGTGATTTTTTGTTGGTAGATGATGCTACTTCTGATATACTTCATTCCACCTTTGTTCGTATTTTGGTTGAAATGGATGTTTCTAAAGGGCTACCAGCTGAGATTTTAATCAAAACTTCTAAGGGCTCTTGGGTCCAATCTTTGGACTATGAAGGGATCCCCTTCCGTTGTAGAAGATGTTTTAAAATAGGTCACGCTGCTGCACATTGTGGATTTGAGAAAAAAACATCGACTTCATGGTGGAAAGGTGCTTCTCAACAACATTATACAGTTAAGAAGAAAGTTGATCAACATAGGAGCTTTTATGAGGTGGTTGCGCTGGAATCACAGGCTCGTGAGACATCCCCTCCGGATGTCTCAATTGGTTGGGTTGCTAAAGTTGAACATCATGTTGAAACCCCTAAAGATTGTGAGATTGGGTCTCTGAATGCCATTTCTTCTGGTGGCTTCTCTGATTCGTCAATGCCTGCACTAAAGAATAATGATGAAATTTTTGAGACTGTGGTTGCAGGAATTCATCTTCAAGAAAATAGTGTGTTAGCTTGGCATGGCAAGGCAGCGCAAGTGGAAGAAGGCTGGATTATTGTTAAGGGAAAGAAAGCAAAATTCTTTAGGCCTTCTTTTGACATGACTCTTCGCTCCCACAAGAGTAGCTCTAAATGTAAATCTTGACGGGTTTTGTTTGGGGGCTAGTGTTTGGTTGGTTGCAGGTTGTTTTTTTGCAACCTTTTTTTTATTGTAAAGGGTTTCGGGTCCCTTCAAAACCTGTTTTTTCCTCTATCAAAAACATTTGTTAAATATTAATGACCAAGCGAAAGCAGCTTTATAGATCGATTAGTTGATTTATGATTGTCAAAAATATAATTGACAATAATTATTTAAAGATAAACAAATATTATTTATTATAATTACTTTGCAGCATAGTTGAAAATATAATTGATAACTAATTATAATAAGAAGGAAATTTTATTTGCCAATAGTGGCATAGTATGATAGTTAAGTTGTGTTTTTCTTGCCATCAAGGTTCAAACCCCACTAGGGTGTAATTGTTGATTGTTTAAATTGGGGATGAGGTCCCCCATTTATGACCTCACTAGTACATGGCTTTCGTCAAAAGTGTTTACCCTTAAAAAAAGAAGGCAATTTTATTTGGATAGTGAAGTTCATAAATATTTGATATAGTATTCAAAATATTATATTTATTTAAAATTATAAATGATGTAATGATTGTAAAATTACAAATAATTTATTGATTCTATAAAATTCAAAAATTATAATTAATATTATATTTTTTAAAATTCTAATAGAATTTATTATAGAAAGAAATTAAAACTAAAAACAAATTCAAAAACATTTCAAGTAGATAGCCAAGGAATATTTAAAATTGAAATAACCAATTGAAACAATGTTGTCTATATGGGAGGCTCAATTACTCAATATGATGCATAAAGAAATGTAAAAATTAAAGTCCAAAAAGAGCAATCCGTGATAAATTAAACAAACCACCAAATAACGTTAAAGATCATACTAGTTAAAACCTACCATAAAATAAACCCTCTTCCTCAAAGGCAATAAAGATTATTATCAATAATTTGTCAAATAGGACAAGCTCAAATTATAAATTCTTGGGACTTTCATGGTGGAGGGTCAAATAATAAATACTTGGGGCTTTCATGGTGGAGGGTTGTGTTAAATTCCCCACAAAAAATAATTAAGATATACTAACACTCATTTGTTGATGAGGCACTAGGCAAGTGAATATCTTGAGTGACTTTAATGGAAGAGATAGCCCCTGATCGGGAAACATCCAAAAGGAAAATATATATAAAAAAAGAAAAAGTTATATACAATAAGTTAACCTATATAAAATGAATTCACTTCCCTAAAGGTTGTAAAGGTCATAAAACATAAACTAACACTTCCACCCATATGAGGTTCAAGGGATACACCCATAGGAAATTAAAGATAAATTTAAATGTATCTTGATATTCCATTATATATGTTTACTATAGCAAAAAAAGAGGCATAGATGTCAATAGGTAAAGCTCCTAGCTCATTACTCAATGGATTGTCTTTGGAACAAGGAAAAATGGAATTAAATAGTTTGAAGCTACAAAAAAAGAAACTAATTTCCTCAATAACATTGAATATAAAGAGTAGCCAAGCACTGATTTCAAGTAGCAAAAGTTAGATGAAGAGGCATGTGAGTTGAAGCCATGCTAGGTAGATATTGCTAATACAACTGTTGATAAATAGAACATTGGTTGTGCCACTACAAAGGGCATCTCCTCATCATACCTGTTACATGAGGATTTTATTCATTAGTGCAACAAAATATTGGACTTGGACAAAACTAAAAAGCATACATTTCTTCAATAAGAGTAAATTTTTAATTTTTTAAAAAAAAAGGTACAATTGAGAAAAATTGGAGCCACTAGGGAGAAATACTTTACACTTTGTGATAAGCTTCAAAATTATCATGTAAATAGTACTATGGAGGGAGATAGTCCTATAGCGATCTATACTTCAGCATCAGCCTAATTTGGCATGACCAATAGTGAGGTGGTGGTTATTCTCTTTAGAGTTGTCTTTTTTCCTTTGAGGTTCTACTCCCTCCAATATATCTTTCTGGATTAGTTCCCAATAAGTATGATAAAATTGAGTTTGGAAGCCATAGAACTTAGGGTTTTGTTATTGTCGAAGGGGAACACGACATCTCTTATTTTTTCCTATGTTGTTGGCCACACTGGAGTGATGTTTTCAAGGCAACATAATTTATTCTGAGATGAAAGTGGCCTGTGTTATCTTTGCCCTTGTCATTAGAGAGAACTGATGGAGCTGAAATTTCCAGCAGTATATTTTCCAAGATATGTGAGCGACCCACTTGTAAAGATGCCCCCTAACCTATTGTATTTGCACGGTAATTTCACAAAACTTATGGCAACTCAAAGTTGTTTATTGTGATGAAAGGTCACGAGAGTAAGGTTTTCCCATCTTATTTCCATAGGAAGCAATCTGGAATCCTTGGGGTCGATGACCAATTGAGAGCCATCTTTGGTTATCATTTATCTAGTAACTTTTGTTAAGGAACTTTTCATCCTTGTGATTAGAACTCCAATCTTATCCTGGGATATATATGGATTCCAAAATGTTTAGAGTAGCATGATATATATTTTCCTTTTAAGTGTCTTAGTACTCTTCCACATTCATAATTATGAGGAATTCCCTTGAATGATCCATCAGAATCGAGCTTAAGGCAACTGAGAATTGCAGGTGACCATGTTTGAATTCAGTTGTCTCGAGTCCTTAAGTTTTCAAGTTTTTATTTTTCAACAGAATATTGATTTAATTTTTCTTTAAAACGGGGAAGAAAAGAGAATTTATATCATGAATATGTCAACAATTTACAGTGTAATTCTGAAAGTGAGCACTATGCATAATCTATTCGCTTTCCACACTACCACAGAATTGAGTTTCAAATAGTTGAGGATCCAGTGGTTCCTACTTGGAATTCTACCTGAAATTTAACCTCGACATTAGAACTGAAATACTACTAACTATATCAGAATTCCCAGCACTACTACTCTTATAGCTAAACGTATTGCTGTTGCAGAAATTGTTGAAGAAAAAGCCATTATCGGAGTTTGTACTTACTAATAAGAGGTATGAAACTAAACAAAACTAAACCAGGTGCAGCATTATCAGCGATTGCATGGTAGGAAATCCAATCGTAGGTTGATTCAAACTGCATATATCTGACTTCATCATCATTAATTGGAGGAGGCAGATTAATTACCTCTGCAGAAACTCAATTACCGATACTTGCAATATGGTAACAATATGCATCTCCTATGAAGCTCAAATAGAAGAGAATGAAGCAAATCGATATGCCAACAAAAGTTCTCAGCGCCGATATTGGAATTGGGTCTTAACTCCTTCAGCGACAATATTAACTTCTTATATCAATTTGATTCCTTAAGATTCAATTTTGGACTTAAACGAAACATTAAACAATCAACCCTTTGTCTTATTCACTCCAATGGCCTCTTTTCTCTACGTAAGCCACATGAACCCTGCAAAAAACCCAACGGCTTGCCTGAAATTAAATCAAACGCAGACGTATCCTCCACGTGTGCTTCCCTATCGTCACACTGACCGTTCATTCTGTAGCAATTGGACGGATAAAAACTTCCACCCGATTCAATGGGAAAAAACCCCAACCAAGTGTTATAATATCTGCAAATTCGGATTTGTATGTATGCACGATTAACAGAAGCCCTTCAACATTTTGATACATAGATTGCAATTCATTACAATAATTTCGAGGTGGTGGTGCTCTTTATGCGTAATTTATTTTATCTCAATTTGTCTGATTGTTGTATAGGAGAGGCATCAAACTTGGCATATACACATCAGTCACTACCTTTTCTTTTTGCAGCCTCCACTCTCTCCTTCTCCTCTTTGCCTCACGCCTACTGTGTGCAAACTTCTCTTCAATCGCCTGTGCTCTTCTACAAAACTTTAGTTATTTTTTTTATTTTTCAAATTTTGAATATGAACATGAACAAAATAAGGAAAAACAATGGAAGGAGTGACCAAGATGGAAAGAGAGAAGAAATGCAAATGAGTGATGAATGTCACAGATTTGCACGTGGTCTGCACTGCTCCGTTGTTGACAAAATGCAAGAATGGTGGACAAACATCAATGATTGTTACACGTGGTCTACACTGCTTGACCCTTGAATGAACCGCTTTGGATGAAGACAAACTAATGGAAGGAGATCAAAGAGAGGTCCAAGAAGTAACTTGCTCTGATACCATATTGAAATGAGAGAAAAAACGAGATTGCTCTTGAATTAAAAATCAATCATTCACATTACACTAAAAAATTATTACATTGTATTGCCTTTAAAAGGCCAATATTCCCGTATATAACTAGTTACGGGAATATAACTACCAAAACCTAATTTATTTATTAAATTAACAATATCGTATTAATTAATTTATTATTAACTGATTTATGTCATGTAGTAAATGGGTTGGCTTAACCAGCACACTCTAAGCATTGACCACGCTTAGGTGGCTGGTGTGGGTCCCAATTACCTGTCCCACTTGTTGTTCACCGTTTCCGTTTCCCGTTCACTGTTAGCATTCAAATTATTCCTGCGCAGTCTCACCGTTTCAGCACATTCAAAACCAAGTTTCCCACGTGATTCATTTTCATTTGTCACTCACGGCCTGTGCAAAAATGGCAGCTTTGGAACAAAGCATGGACGTCCATCAAAGAATGATAGACTAGGGATTATTCAATATGCTCTGGTAGACATGTATGCAAAATGTGGAAACATAGACAAGGCACATCAACTGTTTGACAGGATACCACAAAGAAATCTGGTCTTGTGGAATGATATGCTTGCAGGATATGGACACAATTCATTTGCTGAAAAGGATTTACAAACTTTCAAACAAATTTAATCGGCAGGTGTAAATCAGAAATCCGCAATCTTTGCCAACATCCTCCCTGCCTGTGTCGAAATGGGAGCTTTGGAATGGGGTATGGACATCCATCACAGCATAAAGGAAAGCAATTTTTTGTCAGAAGTTGTAGCTCCAACCGCCCTGGCAGACATGTATGCAAAATGTGGAAGCATAGACAAGGCACATGAACTGTTTGACCAAATGCCTCAAAAAAATGTGATCTCGTGGAATGCCATGGTTGCAGGGTATGCACAAAAGGGATTTGTTGAAAAGGTTTCAGAAACTTCTAGCATCCTCCCTGCCTGTGCCAAAATGGGAGCTTTGGAACAGGGTATGTACATCCATCAAATTATAAAGCATAGAGCAATTTTGTAAGCTAAACCTGTGGTGGATGTGTGGATCTGTTTTCTTGCTCCCTGCAGATCACATATGAATATAGGGTTAGGAGTATTTACAACAATGCTATTTTTTATTTAGATCTACTTGTGTTCTTTTAAGCATCTATGCGGTAGTGGGCAGGTGGTGTGAGCAAATGGTAAGGAGATTGATGAAAGATAAGGAATTAAAAATCTCTCCAGATGTATTGAAGTCCATGTGCTCTTGTAGGAGACAAATGACATCCACAGACATAGTAAATCTATGCAAAGTTGGAGAAATTGGTTTGGGAGATGAAGGCAATTGGGTATTTTCCAGATGCACTTGACACTTAGTGGTGTGGAAAAGGAGTGAAACAAATTATTTCTCTACCACCATAGTGAAAATATGTCAATTGCTTTTGGTTTTCTAGACATGCCTGTTACAACAATTATTAGCCTTGTTAAGAACCTTTGAATATGCATTAATTGTCACAATGAAATGAAATTTATCTCCAAGATTGTTGCAGTTCCTACTTTTAATGATTAGTTTAGTTGATTTCATGAAGAGGAAATGAACTCACTTGCACAGACATTTTGTCATAGATCAATCAAAGGCCTTGTTAATTCATGAGGATTAATTTCATTAATGAAGTTATTTTGAAAAGCTTTACTTATGATAAACCTTAATATATGTGTTCCTAAGTTGGTTTGATTATCATAGAATGCTTACGAACATTCTCTAATAAAGTTTCCACTTATTTATGCCTTGCAACACCATCTCTAGTTTAAGATAAAATCAGAGAGCTCCTCTATTGATGTTTGTCCTTTTGAGTCTTTATCTTACATATTATTTTTAATGAAAGGACCTTATGGTGCTTCTAATTCTTTTTTAGTTTGATTTTCTTGCCTATAGAGTCCTTCATTGATATTTGATCAAAGATTTGCATTATTTTTCCTATAGTTTTTATGTGATATCTTTGTCTTGCCCCTTTCTAGGTGATGTTGGGGCCTATATTAGTAAGTGCAAATTTATCCAAGTTGAGTGCTTCCTTTCTTAATAGGACCATGTTTTGGCCACCATCTATAACAATCTAAGAATTTATTCAATAGACCCCCTTATTAAAAAATGTTCTTGTTGTAGTGTTTTGTCTTTCAGTATACTCATCACATGCCTAAATGTCTCAAACTATAGAAATTTTCAAGTGTTAGGGGTGATTGTGTCTATTTATAGCTTTTATTAGGTTTGTAGGTTTCCTCTTGCTAGTATTTTTTCCCTCCATTCCTTGAAACCCAACATTTCCATTTCTTTTTGAGACCTTTGGCTATTTCTCATTACCTAGGTACTTTATCATGGCTTTACCCACCCTTCCACTCGCTACTTTGTCTTTGCCTTTGGCCTTACGATTTTAGGTCTCCATATAATAATGTACTTCTTAAGCTATAAGACTAATTAGTGAGCCTCAATTATTCTCCACTTACAATTTTCCATGTTCCTCTTCTTTAGCATTGAGTATTCACCATCCTTAATTCCTAATATGAGGATTTACTTTTCCTTTAAGTCTCAAAATCTTGGGGATTTTAGTATTTTCCTTGCTCATTTCCCTCAACCCACTTCCCATCTCCCTTCCTCCTTGTTCAACCCATACTTGTAGGATTACTCATACCATCATATCCAAAAGGTCAAATGTATGTGGCAAAACCAATCTCTAAACCTTGAAAGGCTTTAACCCTATTTCCCTTGCTCTTTTTCCTTCTAGTATTTGGCACACCACATTAATGATCCTTAACCCATTTCTCTTGAGTCATAGAGTTTTGGACTTCAATATTTTCCTTGACCAAAAAGTGCATCTAGCACTCTATATCCCTAATCCTTGATCCCTTTCCTTTATCTTTTTGTCCATATTATTTAGTGGTGTCATTATTTCCCTTACCTTGATCCCACTTCTTCTTCCATCAACATTGGGTATCCCTTTACTTAATCTTTACTCTTCTTTGCATGTTTTCCTTTCAAACTCCTAAGATTCTTTATACAACCTTCCCTAAAAGTAAGTTAGCTTGTGGTAAACCTAAACCCTAGTTCCCAAAATTTCTCAATGCAACCTAGACTTCTATAGATTCTACCAACCAATAAAAACCCACCACAAGATAATCCTTTAATGACCAAGCCAATGCCATATGCAGATATGAATATTTTCCTATAAGTCACCTAGTCACTTTCTTAGACTAATCACAACATGAAACACATCTTACATGAACTTAAGGTCACCCAAAGCAAGTGGGAAGGTGTCTTTTGATGTGACTAAATTTCACAACATCTTACTTGTGAATTCCTTTCTAAAAATTAAAATAGTAATTGATCAAAAGGCCTATGCATCTAAGTAACCTATCATGCCTAGCCAAGCAACCTCTACCCATATATCCAAGCAACCTTTATTCCTTTTCACACCCCACACATTATAAATAGATTTAGGGTTAGCCTTAGATAGATACCTAGGGAATCTACCCTCAATTTTTAGAGATTATCTTACAAGGACCACCCTCACTAATGATCTATATAGCTACCAATAAGATTTACCATTTCCTTAGTCCTATGTAATGCTCTAGCCCTTGAAAAGGGATTTTAGATGAAGGAATGATTTCCCTATAAATGACTTTCTAAAAATTCTAAGGGTAGCTGGATCTAATCCTATTAAATTAGAAAATAAAAAGAGCAACCTAATGGAGACTAGTGATGAAAACCCATAAGTGCATGCTAGAAGGTAAGTCCTCTAAAACTAACCTAGTAGAATACAAAATAAGATAAGGATCATTGTAGGTATTAAAAATAAAGTTGTAATATTATGTGTCCTGTAGTACAGGTCTTGATAAATTAAGGTATTAAAAATAAAGGAGTTAAGGATGGATAAATTAAATCAATTAAATATTTATGAAAATTTTTGATAATAAGAGAGTAAAGATTTTATTGGTGAGATCAAGATACATTTTGAAGAGAATTTAACTATCATAATAGAAAAGGAGAAGGAAGAAGAAATAATATTGAAACAATCTTAGGATTGAGACGAAAGATCATGGAAAAGAGAAGCATCAAGAGGGATGCACTTGAAATAGAGTAGTTTATAACCTAAATTATATCTATATAGAAAAATCTAACTAAAACAATAAGGAAATTGAACAAATATAAGACAACAATGAGCTTAGAGAAGTTTAACCTTATTTGTAGGGATACTATAGATGTGGTTGCTATGGGGAAGAGAAAACAAATAATTGATGAAATAAAGTTGGTAATTGGTGAAGAAGAGGAGAAAATATTTAGCAATTGAGTAAAATAAGTCACAAAAAAATTAGAGTTTTACAAGGAAACTTTGGAGATGATACAAACATAAATTCCTAGGTTGAGGAAGAAAACAACTCAAAGAAAATTAAAGATAAATCAATTACTAAATGATGTGTTATCAACCAAATTATGCATTCCCCAAGCTAAAGGAACACTATGAGGAGATGAACCTCATGGAATAAGAGTCACCTCCCATGTCAAAATCAAGAAGAATTTCTAAAGATTCTATTAAGTACTGATCCCTAATTAGGTTAGAAAAAACAATATCAAGAAGCAATTGTGTATGAGCTTTGTGATAAATATTATGAACTAAGTTCTTAGATGTTCAATTTCCAAGAGATAATGGTAGAGAAATAACTTTGGTCAAGTATAAAAGGAGTGAAACTAGGAAAAGAGGCCATGATAGCAAGAGAGAAAGAGATCCAAGAGTATATAATAGATTAGGAGAAGGGATAATCCAAAAATGGATGTACATAATGTTGCCCAGATAGTTTCCATTGCACCAAATTATCGACATGTTAATGCTCAATACAACCACCATAGATAATGATTCCTCGTGAGGTGGCTAAGCCATGTCACGAACCCAAGCACTATGTTGCAAAACATAAGGAGATGAAGGGCGCACACCTTACAACAATCCCCGAACGCAATCGAGGGGTTTGAACGTATGACCCAAGCTTTGATACCAATTGTTGCACATACGGTTGTCATTGCATCAAAAGATTAACTTGTGAATGCCCAATACAATTGCTAGAGTTAATGAATCTGTGGGAGGTGGTTAAGCCATGTCACAAACCCAAGCATTGTGCTACAGAGCACAAGGATACCAAGGGCACACACCTTGAAACACATAAAATTAAGCTCCCTATTTTTGGTAAATACACCAAGGATGCTAGTGAACATCTCTTTGCCTTGGAATTTCATTAGAGTGGGGTTGGCATGACTAAACCCAAGTATACAATTTTGTGGAGAACCTCAATGATGAGGCACTAAGACATGGTGCATTAAAGAATTCCCTAAGTATGATAAAAACATGGAAAGAATTGAGTGACTTATTTATGGAAACTTTCCACTCACCTAATGTATGAACAAAAAATATAAATAAAGTATGGAAGATGATAAAAACTAAGGAGGAATCAATAAAATATTAGGAACGATGATTTAAAAAGTGTGATTAGAAAGCTAGAAGAAAACTTGACATAAAAGAAATGAATTGAGTTTTTTAATTTTAGGTTTAACCTCTCATGTTATAGAAGTAGATGAGAAGATTTCCTCTTCATATAAGGACGTAATAGAATTGATCACTACAATATATTCCTAATCAAATATATGGGATAATGATTTAATGAGAAAGGATGAAATTGATAATTTTAAATTAGAACTTTAGAAAATGTAATGGGGTAATAAATTATAATGAAAGGTAGGAAACTGAGACTTCTCCCCCACCTAGAAGAAGTAAATTTTGGTTTAAAAATTACAGTAAGGAAGAAAATCTAAGGAATGAATATTTGATAATCAAAGGCATGAAGAGGGATTCCACACTAACAAGGGAACTTGATGAATTCCATAAAAAGATAGTACATATATACTATAAAGTATAAAGTAGGACACACATGACAAGAATAGACCTGTCAAATGTTAATTCATGAAGAAGATCAATACAAACCGATTGTTCGTGGATTGACTAGGGAAACATTTTTTGGATTTGGGTATGGAGAGAGCATAGGTTTTAGCTATAATAGCATTCAATGTTTATTTGGCACATTGCTAGTGGGAGCTTCAATTGAGAAAAAGTATAAGACCACCTAACAATGTACACTATATGGTACTACAAATTCAAGATATAGGTTGCTCCATGATTTATCATAATTTAGCTATTGAGAAGGAGATAACTATGGTAAACTAGGACATTATGCTAATGAGTGTAGAAAAAAAGGAAAATCCACATGTGATTTTTGTGCTTATAAATTACATGATATTTATATTTATCTCAAATATAATAGTTCTATAAGAATGTTTTCACACCATATCTAGAAAATGAATAATTATCTAGTTCAAATGTAACCTATGATGCTAAAGTAGTAATGAATAACTAAAGTAGAGGAACAAAGGTTAGACAATGTAAGAAATCAAATATTAAAAAAATGTAGAATAGGAGAATCCTCATTGACAAAAGAGAAATTGGAAAACTAATACAAAGGAAAAACTTAAGGAAAAGGTCATGTAGAAACTTAAGAAAATAGAAAAATAACTTTAGTAATTAGTAGTGTTGGATTAATAGAAGAATACCTTATGAGAATTTATGAAAATGAAGATGAAAAAAAATAGGTAAAGGGGAACATGATTTGGTGATAAGGTAGTCCAAAGAGCTAATTAAGAAAAATAAAAAGGAAAGGATAATAGTAAGGAATATTTCATAGAAAAATAGGTCTATATATACTAAAAAGAATTGGAAAATTTGGTAGAGTAAGAAAATATTGGGGTTCAAGGGTTGGATAGGATGAAATTGGATGCAAATGGACAAAACCTGCTACAGACAGGTCTCCCAGTCCAAACCTGCTCTGCAAACAAAGAAAACAAAGCTCAATGGCCTGCGATTCCCGGTTCATCTGGTTCGGTCAATGGTGAAATGGTCGCAACCAGCGATGTTCATTACGCAGTCGAGCCTCTGGAAGAAAGGATGTTGGTCTCAGCGTTCGGTTCTTGAACTGAACCCACCCAGCGGCACCCGGATGAGTTTGTGACATTCCGATTTGCCTTTAAACATTCCGGACGGTCCGAGGTCAGGTTCCATGTTTTCAGAATCAGATCCGCCGAAGCAAACCATCCCATCAGCGCCCGACGCAACGAACGTCCAGCATTCAATGTCTGAACGTTAGAGTAAACATGGAGCCCTCATATGATGCTACAAATCATCAAGAAGTTTCTTGAAGAATTTGTAAACATATTTAAGAAAAAAGAGAAGAGATAGTACAAATGAAATAAATAATAAAGATATATGTATTAGAAAATATAGCTAACAATCTCTTATAAATAGTAGAGACAAACTAGCAGAAAATATACAATTATCTAAATAGAGAGTAAATACTCTCTTGTCAAAAGATATAGAAGTCAATAGGAGTGTTAGTAATGAAAAATAGAGGCTACAAAGAAGGCATAGAACACCTTATTAACAAAAATAGATATAATAAATAAGAATAATTTAGGTCAAATATAATATCTATTTTATGGTATGGAAGATATAGTTTGGATGAATTGGTGAAATATTTACATGATGAAATTACACAATAAGAATATGAAATATATTTATGTCAAATAGAGTTAGAAAAATACTACTCATATAGAAGAAATGAGAATAGAATAAAGATGGATAGAGAAAGAAACACAAATATTTCTAAAGATGGAACTATTTAACAAAATGAATAAAGGAGACTACCAACACATTAATGATACATCACATGGTAGGGGGTTGGATAAAAAATAAGAAGTAAAGGCTTAAAAAAATAAAATAAAAAGAGTGGACAAATTTTTACTCTTACATAATATAAAATTTTAGAACTTATGAGAAAAATTAAGGAGTTTATTGTTCAATAGAAATAATTAGAACATCCCAACTACAACACTTTTTTACATCTACACCATAATATCAATAGGTGAACTTAATATAAATCTCCCCTATCCAACAATTTTAAATATGATATATCATACATAACAATGTTAGAAAATAACTACTAAATTAATGAATTCTTAGAGAAAACAATAGTAAATATTGAAGAGTATCTACTACAAATATCTAGATTGCTCCCTACCTAAAGAAAAATAGTTGAAATAAGTTATTACTAGAGTTATTGTATAATTTTAGACTTGGGAGCTACATAAAGATAAATTGAATTAAGAATTCTAAGAACAACAAGAAAAACGGTAGTTAGAGAAGATTAGACTAAAATGTGTCACCACTATCCTAAGTCTAAATAATAATGTGAAAAATATGTTAATATTAATATTTGTATATAAGTTTTTTTAAACCTCATATCATTGTATTGAATTTTTACATAAACAAATTAGAATATTAAATAATGTAAAATTAGTTTCATATAATAAATTACATAAGAATCACATATCCATAATCAATTACACTAAGTATATGAGAGATGAGCAATTTCTATCAAACTAAGGACAGATTATAGTCAGCTTGCAAGTGACACTTAAATGGTTTTTAAAATAAATACATGCTAATAGATTCTACCAGGGCGGTTGCAGCTACAACATCTGATAAAAAATTGCTTTCCTTTATGCTGTGATGGATGTCCATACCCCGTTCCAAAGCTCCCATTTTGGCACAGGCAGGGAGGATGTTGGCAAAGATGGCGGAGTTCTGATTTACACCTGCCGATTAAATTTGATTGAAATTTTGTAAATCCTTTTCAGCAAACTCATTTTGTCCATATCCTACTAGGATAGCATTCCACGAGACCAGATTTCTTTGTGGTATCCTGTCAAACAGTTGACGTGCCTTGTCTATGTTTCCACATTTTGCATACATGTCTACCAGAGCATATTGAATAATCTCTAGTCTATTATTCTTGACGGACGTCCATGCTTTGTTCCAAAGCTGCCAAAACCAATCGCGTGGGAAACCTAATTTTGAATGTGCTGAAACGGTGAGACTGCGCGGGAACAATTTGAATGCTAACCCGCAACGGAACGCCAACGCTAGTGGGATTGTATTCCCACATTCAATGCAGCGGTTTGCGCCTGCTGGCCTTTCGCCTCCCGGAATAAAATCCACCTGCTTGGGGAGGCGCGAGGGTGGTTTCGGAATAATGGCTGGTGACCCACTTCCGACTGCAAACGCAAGCGACCTGCGTTAACGTTGTCGGCTCTCTTGCCGCAATTGCTTTGCCAGTGTTCGGTAGTTCCTTCTTCTGCGAGCCCTCCTTCATCAAAGCCCAGAGTTTCTGGTTGTTCTTAATCACCGGTAGCTGGTTCCACGCATTGTTTCCGGTTTCCTTCTGCCGCCTGTCCTACTCATTAATAATCTTCAAAATCCTTACCCAATCGCGACCGCTTTGCTCTAAAATGCCGCCATCTTGTTCACTTAATAAAGTTGAAATTTCAGCTATAATTGGGGCAACAAATCTCCTAATATCCTCAATACTCATAATATCCTTCCTCAAAACCATGTGGCTTATACTTTGCAGCCACCGCCATGTGACCCATACCTCGACAACCCGCTCACACATGAGGATCTAGATAAAGATGAATTCTATAAAAATTTCTCCCTTTGCACAATACTCTAGAGTTATCTAATATGGAAGCTCTATTGATCATATCATGACACAAGGCCAGAAAGGAGAACTCAAGTGAGACTTTCTTTAACAATAAGCTCTATTGCTTGCAGGTTCTCATCTTCCATGTGCGAGGTTTCCCAAAAAAAAAGTTACGTTCCAATTTTTTTTGTATACCTTGCAGAATCTAACTTCAATTAAAATTGAAACATTATTAATCCATGTCATATCATGATAACTATTTTCTTTGATAGATAAGTTATCATTTTAATAATTCATATCATATGTCAATTACTTTTTGATAATGGATAAATCCACTTGTTTAATATTCAAGATAAGCAATTACAACATTTCCACATGTTAAGTACTATATTACATTTCATAAAAAAATTGATACACAACTTTGCACCCTGTGTTGAGTGATCATCCAGTGCTGATTTGAAAGAGAGAAGGGGACAAGAGGATCCCATCCATAGTGGATTTACTTGATCCAACTTGGTCAAATGATGATGGTTTGGTGCAAGAGCTCATAAGAGTATTATACCATCAAGTTCCAATGTAATGCATAGAAACATAATAATACAGCTATAATGAAATCAATTATGAGTTTATAGAAAACCTCAACAAGCATATTTAAGAAAACAATCTTGCAACCATATATTCAATGAGATTATGTCTATAAAACCTATGAATAAGAATACATTTACCTTATCGTAAATTATAAAGACCATTATGTTCCAAAGTACAAATTATGAAGCTACAGTGAAGTAATAGTTAGTACAATACAATATGTCAATGCTATCATGCATTTATCATGTGGAATGCAATGAACATCATGAAAGGACCACATATATGTAGTATAGGTCAACATATAACATCATTGTAGTTTAATGGTCTCCTCTATCTCACACATAATAGGTCTTAGAGATTTGAAATGACATCGAGCGGGAAATCTCTGATCAACGAGCAACAAGCAACAAGCAAACCTTTGCGAGGCAAGCGAGATACCTCAGAATGGCGAGCTTCGAGCAAGTGTGGATGGCGCTATGCGGGATTGTGTGGGCGAGGGCCTAGTTCCCTTTCCTCCTATCGTTTCTGACTACCAACAGAAATCATTTTTCGATGATGCTCATGCCCAGATTACTCCCGCTCTGGCTAGGGTTCAACCTTTGCCCTACACCTGTGCTTCCACTGTTGTGGTTTGTGGACCAAAGATTGCTGAGAACAAGGATTTCTATGTGCGTCAGGGTGTGGTCTACAAGTTAATGGCTTGTGGCCCTCCGTCCCTGATCTCCATGAGTGGGTTTTCGTTTCTTGGAAGCCTATCGTTTATGGGCAGATTGACCTCTATCCCAACGTTGGTAGTTTTTTCTTTGCAACCTTTGCTTCCTCCAAGGATCGCGACAAAGTGTTGGACAAGTGGTTTCGGCCTTGGTATGGATGTGGGGTGTTCATTCGTTGTTCATTCGGCCTTGGTCTCACTCTTTCAATCCTCTTACGGAGCCACTGAATATCAGACCAATTTGGGTTCGACTGCAGAACCTCCCTCTCCAATTTTGGGAGGATTCTTATTTTGAAGTTATTGGCAAAGCCATTGGTAGCTTTTTTAAGGTGGATTCTATGTCTTGGGGTCTTAGGCATACTACAGTGGCTCATATTTTAATCGATTTGGACATCTCCAAACCTCTCCATGGTGATGTGGTCTTGATGGTGGAGGATAGACCTTGGAAGCAACCTTTGGACTATGAGGGGCTCCCTTTTCGGTGTAGGAGATGTTTCTCAGTTGGTCATTTGGCCTCTGGCTGCCCTCTTGCTCGCCACAAGGGCATTGCTACCTAGTGGAAGGATGCTCTCTTGGACAATCTCACGATGGGCTCTCCCTCTTCGAATGGTCCCTCCAGGGAGGATGCCCCTTCCTTGACTGATTAATCCTTGGAGGTTGTCTCCCCAAGATCCTCCTCTGGCTATCCCTTCCGTGGAACCATTGTTGCCCTGAACTACTGTTGTTGTGCCGACAAAGCCTTCCTATCCCTCAATGAACACTTTTGTTGATCCTTCAATGCTCCTGACTCCTCTTCCACGTTGTCGACTTCGCTGTGTCGTGGCTCTTTGTAAATGGTGGTTGTTGAGGAACCGCTCATCTCGCCTCACTCGATGGACTTCATTTCCGAGCCTTCCTGGTTTATTGTGCAAAGAAAAAAGGACTCCCCAAATCGCGGCCTCAAGTTTTGGGAGTCAAATCTATCCCCTTAGATTTTGGGGTTGTCTAGTCCTAGTACTTCGTTTGACATGTTGTCCGTCGACTATTCATGTTCTGGTACTATTTTGTGTGTAGCCTATTTGGCCTATTTTGTTGAGCCTTAGTGGCTCCTGTTTGTAAGGTATCACCTCCCTTTTGTCTAGCTTGTCTTTCTAGTTCATGTCCTATTTTGATTTTGAACTAGATCCTTATTGGCCCCAAGGACTCTCCGTGTAAAGGGTACAACACCCTGTAAACGCTACTTTATCAAAAACATCATTGTAGTTTTTGAAGGCATCAACTGTTGGCTAATCTATGAATTTCAATTGAATTTTGTTAGCATTTTGGAATGTATTGATCCATTGGCAACCTGACCATCAACCCTGAATAAGCTGGCAGCTACCTAGCTAACCTTGGGACTGCCTATAAAGAAGGATCTCTTTAAAATCACGTAGCATGGTTTCTTGTGACACCAACAACTGGAAATTCAATATGCATATTGTTTTTGAGTCATAATATTATCGTTTTTGTGTACACCTAGTGATGAGTAGGAAAGTAATCATATGAGATTTTGGTCTCAAACTGTGGCCTTGTGCTCCCTTTTCTACAACCCTTGTGATGTGGTTTGTGCTATATACAGATTACAGTATTCATGCCAAGGCCCCCATATTTGACTATTAGATAGCCCAGTAAAAATATAGGCACCACTACAACATAAGCATTGTGTGTCCACATTGAAACAATTGGGGCAGTATGCATATCTGAATGCTTTCACAATTATCTGGTATTAATAGCAATGGTAACTGGGAGTTTAAGAATAATGCCAAGTCAAGACAGCAAGCATGTAATGAATGTTAGAGCCAGATTAGGTTTAATTTATAGGTTTATAATTTTTAATAACACATTTTGAAAATACAACCATTATATGTTATATGTCTAAAATTCTAAATATATATGTAATTACAAATTTAAGTATATGAATTTGCCTGCCGCAAAATTGACACCCAACAATAATACTTGTTGAACAATGGTAATCATAAAAGATCCCATATGCAATCAAGGATGACTAATAAAGTCAGTTTTAAACATTGTTGTCAAGAATCAAGAAATCAAATGGAAAAACAAGAAAAGTAGTTAGATTGTTTCAACGGAGAGGCGTTACCAACATCTCCTTACCCATGCAACACCCTTAAAGGTAGTGTCCTTAATCTAAATTTATGTGTTAAATTTTTATCCAATGCGTAGTAAACCCTTGCAACATCAATAGGCCACCCCTCTTGTCTCACAACCTGCCTATTAACAAATGCAAGTTCTATATATATGGATGGGTAAACAAACCTTAGGGTCTCTGGGACTGCAAAACTTGGAAGCCACTTCTGGGGACGTCAACTTCTCTCAAAACTGTATCCAGCTTAGCGAAGAGTGCCATGTAAATTTTAGAACTCTTCCTCTAATCATTGCTTCATATCGTTGCCATCCTCAGTTCGGGGGTAACCGCTGAAGAGATCAATGGGTCACTACGCCAGGCCACCACCATGGTTGCCTCCTTATTGTTCACTACAAAGCCCAAAGACCTCTTCAAGTTTTAGGGTAGACTTATCCTCCTTTTTTCTCTATTACGGGAAGTAGGTAAAGGTCTTCCGAATGGTACATCATGAACCATCAAAACAATCCATACTCTTGCCTGGCGCCTCTACCCCCTCTCACTCTCCCATGTGTGGCAACTTGACCCATAAAAAAAAAAGGAATAACAAAGTGGCGCTTGGAGATGGGAAGTTTTGGGTGCACATGGCATTCACTGCTAATTTGCATGTGCATAATTAAAAATAGCATCTCCTTTTCATGGAAATTATGCTTGCTAAGTATTACCATGGCAAGTAACTTACCTTGAGATTCTGCATAAATTTTGTCGTGCTGTCAACCAAGCCGATGAGGAAAAATGGGCAAAATTTACTGGAAAAATATTATGAAACCCTACCGAAGCAGAAATCCTTTGTCTGCAAGAATAATGATTGTTAAGGAAAACTAGTCACCCTACAACAGCTGCTTCAATCTATTCACAATGAAGGAAAATTAGATCTAAAAACATTGCATCTGACTTCATCCTTTTTGAGGTCCACGCAGATTTGATATGATTTTTAATTACTGCAAATTTGATACACAAAATTTGATTTGATTTGAAGATGATTTGATGGTCACTCAAAACTAGCGCAGTTTTATGGAAACCAAGCAGTTTGAGAGCGTGAGACAGGTTTGGCAATTGATTGTGGATTTGGAAGTCCACTTATAAAAAGCCTATCGGCTAATTACACCAAATATAAAACAAGATTTCAGCTGCAGCAGGAGTCCTAACCAAATGTTGAAGGGGGAAGGATGGATTTAATAGAAAAGAAAACAAACTTATAAAGCATTCTTCATGTCGGACTCAGATCCTACATTGTGACACAAAGCCCCAAAACATTCTACTGGATCAAAACTATAATCCTAAAATTGCTCCAAAGATAGTTGCTATAGTGTGTTCACACATTGGAAAATGGACGAGTACAAAACATTTTGATCGAAATACTTAATAGAGTTGGCGCAACATGAGACAGTTGCAACCCACTAACAAGAGGAGGCTTCAGTTTTCGTTTCAGACCTTATTTTTAGAGAATGTTATACCCTTATAGAAGAGTAAAATATAAATATCATAAAAATTTGCACAAATACCTAAACATCAGCGAGCTCATTTAAGCTCTTTTGTAAGGCATATAATGATAAGAACATTACAAAGATAATCCAAAATGGTGGACGTTTGGAAAGAGCTTTAATCCACTCATCAACATAACCCAACTTTGAACTAGAGGATTAAGGTTTTAGCCTAGGTTTTTGTGTTGTAGGTTACAGTAGCACACTAACATGGGACGGATATTTATTCAAATTATTTTCTTCTTAACCAATCTCCAATCATTTAAATGCAGACGACAAAGAAAAGCAATCTAGCTAGCTCCTGACTACGAACCCTTATATGCCATCTATGAAATGATTAATTCAAAAAACATTGCTGGCTTCATGATAGTACTGCATATTACAAAATAAACAGGATGCAGATGATTGAATATTAGGTATCACACAAAATGCAATTAGAATATTTCTACTACTCTTGTCTGTTCCATATAATTTTATCAAAGAAATTTTTGACACATGAAATTATACGAATGTTGTTTAATTTTTCAAAAGAGTTTAAATTATATATATTATAAGTTTTTTCCTTCAGCAGTTTTCTCACTATATTGACCATATTGGTGCTCTTCAATATTGAGAAAGCATGCATTGTGGATTGATTCTAAGTTCCTGAGATTGTTAATTCATTGCGTCAGTAATTGCCAGTCATACTAAAATCTCTTTGGCTGAAAATCTACCATCTTGTGTTTGACTGAATGCCTCAAAGAAATGTGATCTCATGGAATTTCAAGCAAATGCTACTGGCAGGTGTAAAGCCAAATTCTACAATTTTTGCCAGCATCCTGTCTGCATGTGCCAAAATGGGAGTTTTAGAACTGGGTATGGATATTATCAAAGGATAGAAGAGTAAGGAGAATTAATTGTCAGATGTTACAGTTGCAACTGCCCTGGTAGACATGCATGCAAGATGTGGAGGCATAAACAAGGCACATGAACTGTTTTACAGAATTGCTCAAAGCATAATGATAAAGGGTAGAGAAATTTTGTTATGTCAGTTTTCTTGTTGTTTCTAAAACTGCAGTATATTGGTTCCAATGCTGTGTGGAGACGATTTTTCAGGCAGAGAGCCAGAACTAGTCTCAATGGTTGTGGATGTGGATATGGGTGTCATAGGTACAGAAGAATCCAACGACAATTTATTCCCTTCAATCAAAATTTTAAAAGCACTGCAATCATTTTTAGGGCATGTACACAAGCAACATGCTCTTCTGCAAATAATGCACATTCATGGCTCCGTTAAAAATTCCCATTGACCATGCTTGGAAATAATAATGCACAGAAACAAAATACGCTCAATAGATCTGTCCTACATATAAAATGTTAGGAGATGAGATGAATAAAACTATTTATATTGATTTCACAAGCTCTTCACAGATGATCTTTCCCAGAACTCATTTAGGAAGGTCTCTGTTTACAATTAAGTTATTAACTACCTTGTTACAATGTTCCTATCATTCATAATTTGAAAAAGACAAGACAAGGGAGAAAAAGCATGCACAATATTTTTGTCTTATAAATAACACCTTGAAAAGGATGAGATGAATCAAAACATACAAACTAATGATGGTCGACCCTGCCTGCAAATAGAAAATTTGGGCCAATTTTCCATTCCATGTGACACTTCAAATGCCAAGGCATATCCTATTTTCAAAAGAAAATATTACAGACTAAATATATGTAAAAGAAAGACTGAAATTGTTCAGGGTTTTGACAGTCTGCTAAAATCAACACTTCAAGAGATATAATTTTACTTTGTAATGCTAAGACAAGATGCATAAATACGCCCAGACCAGATACAGTTTACTCTGTATTTTGGGGCAAAAACACAAAAATACCACCATACAGGCATCAAACCAGGAAACAGACATTTTGCATGGCATTGATGACACCAGACACAAATGCCGCCTCAGACACACCACCCAGCATTCATAAAACATTTCTACTCATATTGAAAATAAATTAAAATATAACAAGCACAAAAAATATGTTAGTTTATTCTTATGCATCTGCTTTTCCAAACCCTAAAATGAATACTGAAAAATCATATTAGAAAACCATTCTCTCTGCCAGCACCTTGGGAACAGGATATGGATGACCAACATTTCAAAAGGATAGAGAAATTTTATCGTACAATGCAAGTGAACTGGTGATTGGATAGTGTGGAACTTGAATGAAAGAATGTCAATGCCATTTGAAAACATGCTATTTAAATCCCCCTCTCCTGGAAGCAATTTGATGCATGTCCACACCTTGAGCTGATGCCACCATGCAAGAGAAAACCCAACTGCGGATACTAACATGCAGAACATGTGCCTTGCCTGTGAGAAAAAGCAGAAAATATTACGAATAAGTTTAGTATTAAAGCTGGTAGACACTATTGTATCCAATCTTTCAATAAAAATACTGGTAAGGACTTACAAAAAGGGAGAAATTGATACACTAGTGTTTGAGAAATATGAGACAAACCATTGCTGAACAAGAAAAAAGAGCGTACCTGACTATGGGAGGTTGTCCATTTAAACACTGTATCCAACATCAATTTCTTTTGCTTTCTACTCAACGGAAGCAATCTACAAAGCCTTAAAATGCTGTATAGACTTGCTCTTTGATGCCAGTCAAGTGCCAAGAAGAGAAGAAGGCTTCATTTCTTCATTCCCATCACTATTTTCCCTTGTTCAGGATTTTTGTTAGATGTTATCATTGCAACTACCCTGGTAGGCATGTATGCTGCTTGCCACGCAACACCCAATACATCTAAGCTACAGCCAGCTGCACAGATGTGTATGTATGCAACGAGCAAGAAAGAACCTTTGAAGAGCTGTTCAATCTTTTCCTCACCCTCTCCCCCATTGGATTACTTTTTTTCTGAGATTTTACAGAACTGAAAACTAGCATCTTCAACTAGGAAACATTGCCAATGTCCAACCAGGACCCAGAAGAATCTTTATTTTCCATGCATGAAAAAAATAGAGAGAAAGAAAACATTAACAAAATTGTAAAAAAATTTCCTCATGCTCATTTGCCATTTTGTTAACATGAAAACATTAGTCCCCACTTATAGGCAGGGAACAATAAACACTTCCACAATATCATAAGAGAAGGAATTCAACGGTAACTTCTCATCACAACACTTAATGTTCAATTTGTATCTCCTCAAAGTTTCTACTGCTCCAATTTTCTCTGTGCAGGTGCCCAACAAAGCCGAAGAGAGTAGGCTGCAAAGGAAGCTGCCAAATCTCCAGCTAAAATTTTTGGAGAGGCACAACCGCTTAAGAAATACTGGGATCTTTTATTGCCAAATGACAGCAGCATGTAATTCTAAACATTTTACATATTATCTCTAAGATTTCTCTCTAGCTTTCAAAGCGATTCTGGAAATTCTGTTCTGAGCAGCGGAGTCTTAACTTTCTATGGGGACCATTTTACCTGATCCAGAAATGTCCCAGCAGTACCCTCTGCTTAAAATTATAAGCTTAACCACGAGGTTAGACAGTTGTATTTCATCATATTGAATAAATGTTACATATTTTTCTAACATTAGTTTTTGAAAATTAAATACTGACCAAAGGATTGTAACTCAATTGGCTGAGCACAATTGATGAGAAAGATGGTATGTTTCTTGATTATGACATTCACCAAAGTTCAAGTCACCCGTAGGTACAACATATAAGGGATGAGACCGAGATCATGCCCTGGCCAACTTTGGCAGAATAGACCCCAGTCCTTCATTCTCAGCTGAAGAGGTATCAACACAGGCTCATGCTCCCATATTGAATAAAAAATCAATCTTATGGATGACATAAAACCTTCCAACATTAAAAAAACTAAATACTGGAATATTTGATAACTTTTTTCTTTACCCATCGCCTTATTTTCACCCCACTCAAACGTTAGAGCCCTACAGAAAATAGTTTCTAAACCTAGCCACTAATCAAAATTAGAAACCCCTCTTTTACTCTTACCCCGAGTTCAAAATTGTATCTCTTTGAAATATAACAACCGTAAAATTACACAAATTCCAAAGCTAAATATAACACTCCATGGCTACAGCTGGGGCAGTAAGTTTGGAACACCAGCTTAAAAGTTCTATTGCTGTGCGACAGGACTGAAGAAATATTAAGGGAAAATTTTACTGAATACCAACCAAATTCCATTGGAGGAAATATGATTTAGAACACATTGAAACACGTTTTGCATAAATACATAAAAAATGTAAACATCTTAAAGGAGCGTTGCGCAGTAGCATTAGTAAAATAATCAACTAGCCAAATATCTACAAAAAGATACAATCATTCCCACAACTAAAATTAGGATTAACAAACAGATCAAACCGACTAATATTGATGGGATTATATAGTCTCAAAATTATTAATAATCTCCCTCAACATGTGCAAAAAAACATAATCATACATGCACAACGATGGATATTTAATTGTGAATCAACCCTTTCAGTTGCAAAAGTTTAGAAAACCTATTATAATTAAGCATTGGTTGACAATAACCTAAGAACCATACAACATTGTAGTCGAGCTAACACAAATCCCCCAATTAGACAGAAGTTCAACTGCTTATTCATCTTTGAAAAGATGTAACCATGAATGGAGGTAACCAGTATGTTAAACGGAAAAAACTCGTTGGAGCAACATAATGTGCAAAGCAGAGTCCCGGGTTCAAATCCCCAAAAGACATTATTAAGTGTTCAACCACGATAAAATATCACAATCAACTTACTAGATATAATGCAAAGGAGCTTCCAAAGAAGAATTTTATGTTAAAATCCCCAAGAGACATTATAAAGTATTCAACTCAGTAGAGACAATGTGGAGCTTCCAAAAGAGAATTTCAAGTTCAAATCCTCAGGGGGGCATGATAAAGTATAGAAATTGATCAGAATACCACATCCAACCCACTAGAGATAAATCAAGTGAGCTTCAAAAGCAGAACTTAAGGTTCAAAATTTCAAACCCACAGAAGACTTGATAAAGTGTTCAAAATGGATGGAATACCACATCCATACACTGATGCAGTGTGCCAAAAAAGACAATGTTGGAACACATCCAGAATAAATTTTGACAAAACTCTCCTTGGTTATAGAAACTAAAGCGAAGTCAACAAGAATGAATTTGACTTAATTCGACTGCATTATAAGGAGTATTTACCAACAAGGGAGTCGGGGGAGGGAATAAGCAATTACATCAACTGACATGGATCTGATTTAAAATAAATTTAGGATGACGACCACAACCTTCAAAATATGATTATAACTGATCTTGTATTGGACTCAAAGACTCCTAAACCAAGACAGAAACCTACAAGATGGCAACTGAATTCAGAGATGATGTCGCATGCTTGCTTGATCATAGTATGTCAAAGAGCCTTAAACCTTGCTTGATTAGAAAGGATTTTGGATATGTATCCATTCAAAGGATTGAAATTCCAAATTTATGTACCTCAATTTAAGCTATTTTTACAACCATTTTGTTCTTCTTACCAGCAGAAAGAAGCAACATTTTATCATCAACAATGTCAGCTTGTTCAATAATCCTTCCCTCACTTTCCACTCTTTCATTATTAAGGTAGAAACCTCCTTGTCTTATGAGACGCCGCACAGCTGCTTTGGATTCAAGCAACCCTCCTTTCACAGACAAGTCCACCAGAGATGAGTTTAACACCTCATTATATGACAGTGACAACGAGGGAACATCATTGGAAATGGCATCAATCGTTCTCCAATCCAAGTGTGTCTTCGAACCAGGTGCCAATGCCTCTGTTGCCTTCCGTGCCTCCTGCAATCCCTCTTCTCCATGAACAAAACGAGTCACTTCCTCAGCAAGCCTCCGCTGAAGCGTATTGGGAACATATCCAGGCTTCTTCATGCTCTCTTCCAAATCTAAAATCTCCTCCATGGTCAAAAAGGTGAGCTTTTTCAAGAAAACAATGACATCAGCATCCGCAGTCCCAATAAAATGCTGGTAAAACTTATAAGGAGACAACATAGAAGGAGAAAGCCAGATAGCTCCATCTTCCGACTTCCCAAACTTTGTCCCATCGTTCTTCAGAAGAAGAGGAAACGTCAATCCATACGCCCCGTCTTGTTGAAGAACCTTTCTGATCAAATCAGTACCTGCATTAAGAGAAAATTTTAATAGCTCATATTCACCAACTGGCCATATGATACCACAAATGTCGGCCATTTGAAAATGATGATTCACCTCAATTTGAAAATATCGGAGCTTTTTGTATAAAAATTCAAAAATCCTACAGATTGTTAAACATAAAAGAGCTAAC